>CM062814.1:150065343-150142843 GCA_031772625.1 Pinus tabuliformis
TCACTCGATTGCTTAGGGGCTCAATAAAATGTTCTGTATAGATCAAACAAGGCTCTACTTAGGCTACGTGGGGTATACAACTGCTCAATTCACAAATGGCCAAGTGTTGTTTTCTGGGTAGCCCTTTGTAATTTATAGTGCCTTTTGAATTTGAATTCGACCGTTCCCCCCAAATCTGGTTCATTAATTCTCCCTTAGCAGTAGATTTTTCCCAAATCTTGCCCATAAATCACGTCTTAAATGCTTGTTGCCCGCTCCATTTGGTCTCAAATCGAGCATTCCCATCATGAATTGTGAATTCAATAGTCACTTTCAGACCAACCCACATGGCAACACAGCCCCCCCTTGATGCGCGATCGCACACCCTATGACTCTTTGCTTCTACGCATAGCTCCAACATCGCACAGCTCCCGAGCAGAGTAGTTTATAGTCTCTCGCGCCTCCTTTCAACTACTAGGAGCACTAAGACTATACTTCCTTCAATTAGTCAAGTGGTCATACCACGTGTATATGGTTTCATCCTGTCATCCATCACTTTTCCTGGAAAATACCCACCTTTTATTGTTACCGACGGCATCGCGCACTTTATCAAATGCATCGTGCCACCCAAGCCAAGGCATCAGACTGATCAATTCGCGGCGGTAGTCCTCAAACTTGCCAGCGTGATCGTGCATACCCTATCTTATCACCCTAGTCTTCTTATCGAGAAAATATCCCTTAATCTCGTCCTCCAACTTTTTGACTTTTCGCTTCTACTAGAGCACTTTTCTTCCTTAATCGCACCCTTTCTTTCTCAAGTTCTTGGAGCCTAAACTTGCCCTGTTGCATTTCTTCTTCCAAGGTTCTGTGAACCACATATCTATCGGTGCTACTATGCGTGGACTAGGCATTTCATGCTCTATGGAGCTTACAGTGTTCGCTTCATACTCCAGCATCGGCGTGCCTGCGTGTGTCAAGTTCTTGCAACGCAGTCCTATAAGCCCATAGAACCATTGGTACTTGCAAGTCCCAGTCAATCTATTTTGCATTGTGGACCTTGTTCGTTGCTTCGCACACTTTGTTAAAGGCTTCTGCATGGATAACCTTCTATGCACTTGATCTTTCCATACTTCGTGGTCCCAACCGGAGGGGTTGTTTGTGCCATTGCCTTGCCCGCACCTGCTTACTGACCGTGTCTCCTAATGCAAAGATTGTGTGCCTTCGCATAGGTTCCACACCATATGCTGGCATCCATCTAGATAGGTGGGTGTGTGACCGTTTTTTTCTGGCAATATTGTCTGTTAATAACATTTGAAGCTTCCCAAACCATGTGTGCATCATCCCCCTGCATTCACGCCAGTCCTCAAAACTTATTTGGTGCGTACCCCACCACCTCGATGGCGTAGCACGCAATACCCATTTCAAAGGTTCAAAACGTTTTTTTTTATGGCACTTCTCTTTCAAATATTCTCAGTAAATCATCCACCTCACTTAACCCATAATACGTAGACAGATTGCTCACCTCCATCGATACACAATGCAATGATTTCTTCATCATGTTACAATTCAGTGTGGTTACCTCATGTAACTGGTTCTGCCATTATTCTATTTCCTTGTCCAAATCCGATGTGTAGGAGCTTTTGCGCTCCCATGAGATTCATCCATCCGTGGTTGGATTCTCCCAGTCTTGCTCTCGTGCAGTTGTCTTGAAGATGCAGTCCAAGTCATCGTCGTTGTCGTAGTCATGCACCGGCTCTGTGTAGCGCAAAGACTTTTTCTCAAAAATCATCTTGCGCTTCTTTAGAATTATAACCCCATTCATGTCAGTGGCCCAATCTATTCCTAATAGCGCAGGGTAGGGATTTTTGTCATCAACAATCTCTATCACTTTGAAATCTGCTAATGTGCTTTCTCCTTCGATATCTACTGTGATTCCCTGCAATCTCCCCATAGGTAGGATCTTTTTCTGGTTCGCCATTCGCAGTTGGATAGGAGACCATTACAGTGTAGGCCTTCCCATGTGCTCCCATGTCTGCTTTGGTAGGATGTTCACATTCAATCCTAGATCTAGAATCACTTGGTCCATCTCATATTCCCCAATAATCTCATCTCCCTTCCCATTCACGTTGTGTGCTTTCTGAGCTTCCAGACTACGCACGGTTCTCCTTGCGTGGTCCCAGCACATCTATTTATGAGTTCTTGTAGCCCCTTTATAGCTTTGTTGTCACGCAATAGCTTCATGCATGTTTCCAGGAATGTGGTGAGCATCGATGGGTCCATTTCCGGCTTCGATCTCTCTTTACTCCCTGAAGTGGAGGCATCAGCGAATCTCTTCTTGGCTTCCATGAAGGTTTCCTTAATGCGCTCCAAATCAAACTCTAGTTCCTTCGTTGGAGCCTTGCGTCCCCAATTACTTACTTCAGGCTACTTTCCTTTTTCATCCCCTGTCGTAATTCCACTTTGGAGCACAATATTCACATTAGGGTCTTCCTC
This sequence comes from Pinus tabuliformis, assembly GCA_031772625.1. Classification (NCBI taxonomy): domain Eukaryota; kingdom Viridiplantae; phylum Streptophyta; class Pinopsida; order Pinales; family Pinaceae; genus Pinus; species Pinus tabuliformis. The sequence goes on from CM062814.1 coordinate 150,067,816, forward strand.
ACATAGCTCAGACCTCATCATTTGCAAGTTCTAAGTCGGGGGAGGTTGGATTGCTCCTTTATCGTGCAACCTTGCTATCAGCGTGGGACAATCCTCCATCTCATGATCAAACAATGTATAATACAAGCATGATGGTTGCATTGGGTTTGTACAATCGCGGGCATAATGTCCTGGCCCTCCGCAATTATAATATATCAGTTGTCTGCAACCTCTTCCTGGTCCTCCTCCACCTCGACCTCATATGAGCCCTGAAATATGGTTCATGCCATCCCTGTGTTTTGGTCAAGGGGCTGCGTTTCGGCCTGAACTCTATATGTAGGAGTCTGATCCATCATCAGCTCATAACTTCTACAGGTGCGCTCATCATGTCCCATTGATCTACAAAAATTACAAAACAACTACTATGAATTATGCATGTCATCTACAATAAATGGCAGTTATCTATAGCATGCTTTCCTCCTATCTGACAAATCGTGCACCGTAATGCACGCACCGCACTTGGTCCTTCTTGTGCCTTCAATCTTAATGGCATTGGTCATCCTCCCGCGAGGTAATTTTTGAACATTGGGTAGTGGTCCTTGTCATGTCCCTGACCCTTTCATTTTACACACCATACCTCATCGTGCACTTCAAGGCGAGTTCTACATTTCAAGGCACAAGGTTTTCAACTGCACGTGAATCTGCTGAACTCCTAGGTTGGGATCCTGTATAGGGGTCTCGTGCAATCTCATCACAGCCTCCAAGGCCTCGGCCTGAGTTTTTAGCCTCTGTTGTGACAGCGCGTTCCTTAGATGCAACGTTAACGATGCTACAAACCATTCGCGGTGTTGTCCATCCGTCAATGTCATGTTAGCTTCGTGAATTGTGCACTTCAGTCTCTGATCCAACTCCCAAGGGGTCTCGCCTGGTATCATCGTGATTTCCTTCAACCTAATGATCGATTGTGCCTTTCACTTTGGCCTGCTAAATTCTTTGTTTAGTGTAGCTTGGATATCTGCAATCCCTGCATTCGGATTGTCATTGGAATGCTTAATGTATCAGGTCAGCACACGATCCTGCAGAGCGCTGACCAACATTTCCTTCTTTATATTATCATCCATGACTCCCTATACTTCCCATATAGATTTTATCACGAACCAAAACTGATCCGGATCTTCATTCCCTACTCCCTTGAACACTAGCAACTTTATCGCGCTCGCCATAATGCTTTACGATAGTGGTGGAGGTGGAATGGGTGAAGATGGGGGTGAAGACGGTGAAACTGGCAGTGGTGTGGGTGGGGGTGGTATGTGCAGAATCCTTTGTCTTATCAAATTGATCGCACTTCTTAGTGAGACCTTCGCGAGCTCTTCTTCACCCCCTCGTGGAGGTGAAATCAAGGGGCTAGTTTCTAGTTCTGTACTACCTTCATTTCTATAGATTCTCCCACTTCGCGTAGCTCCAAACATCAATTTATTCACATAACATGTTTTTTACATAGTAACATTTTAATCCAAGTGTTCAAATATTTAACGTACTTACCTCGCGTCCCTTTGAGGAAGTGTCGTTTTGCTTCATTATAGTTGACTAAAGTATCCACCGCAAACTCGGTGATGAATCCTCCTATGATTCGATCAAGCCAGTGATCAACAGCACGCACGATCTTATCCTTTGATGCTTCCAATCTGTGCACCAATTCTAGAGTCCAAACAATAGCTCTGTCGAGCTTACATCTTCCTTGGATATCTGCTAACTTCACAATCCACTCATACATCTCAGTAGGGAAAGATGCGAAGAAAAGTTCGTGGATCTCTGTGTATAAGTAGCAGTCTAACCACTCTTCTTTTGATAGTCACGGGTTCCTGTTCTCCTGCACTGCGAACTCATGAATCTTCTTTTCCAACCAATATTTAATTCTTTTCTGTGTCAGACTCCAGTGATATGACATTAGACATCTCTATGCAGATCCCGGTCCCAACAACAGAACCATTTGTTGGCTTATTGGGGCCTGACCCAAGTTCGGAGTTAATTAGACAAATAAATCCCTATACTACTGGCCCTTTTGGCAAGAGCCCGCAGAGCGTGGACTGAGGTCTCACCCGAAGTAGTATGGGGGGTTGGGGGGAGGGGGGGGGGACCAGCAGGGGGGTGCTGGAACGAGGTTTACACACCCTTGAGATGTCTGAGAGGTTGAACTGGTCCAACTATTAGTCCCTTCATGCAGGTTCCTTCGCGCACTTCCCAAGCCTTTGCACTCTAATATACTTGCCTTTGTGCAGCCCTAACCAGAGGCTGTGGGGCTTCCGCACTGTTGGAGCATTGCTCTGCATTATTCCCTTAAGTCGCACCTGAGATCTTACTTTTCTTCCTATTCTAGTCAATTATCTTCGAGTAAATGGAGGTCTTATGTTATATTTACTTATACAACACATTGATATGATTTCACGCAGCAGATAAACATTACACTTGCAATTTATACCCCATCATACATTAAAAAAGGAAAAGATACACAGAAATATGGTAAACTGCTCTTTATTAATCCTTTCAATCGTTACAGACTCAACCTACCCTGCGCACTCAGCTACAGGGGTCCGTGCACTCAGCTGTGAACTACTAGGCCTCTGCGCACTCAGTTGCAGAGCCTTCTCCTATTTCATGACCCAAAGACACACTTTACACTTCAGCTTAATCTCTTAGACTCATCATTCTATTATCCATATCCTTCTCGTCTACACTTAGAGCCTTGCTCTATTTATACAATCCCATGGTCTGTGGACCATGGTTAGGTCTATCAAGCCAACATTACATTACAAAAACGAGGGCAGATAACCCTGTGACTCTATTATGACTTCGCACTCCAAGCCCACAATTCGTGGAGCTTTTACAAAGGAATTGGTCAAAACTTGGGCTTTAAGCCCAAAAACATGCCTTTGGGGGATTCCATGCCCAACACATTTCAACTGATTATATAAGAAAAAATATTAAATCTTCTTAGCAAAAAAAATAGATGAGCAAGGAGTATTCTCAAAAAATCAGTCAAGGAAGATCGCTCCCATCATCCATTGATCTAGGTGGATGTAGGTGGCCACCCACCTATCCCACTTGGACCCCCACAACTGTTTCTTTTAGTTTTCAATTCCCTTAATTGTAGCACAATTTACTATTTTTAGCAGTTTTTCGGGTCCTGAACTTCTGGAGCCATTTTGAGGCCCTAAACGACGTTTTTTGGGAAATATGGGGGCAACATGGGTCCATATACCAATGTTTCTCTTCCCAAAGTTGTAGTCCTCGGATATATATTTCTAGTGAGCTATTGTGAGTGTCAAACGGAGATCGTATGCCAAAGTTACGACCCCAAGAAGTTGATGTACCACTTTACTCGAAATGGGGCCCATAGTTTGGCGTTTCATCTCCTAGGGTTAGCTTTGTGGGTGTTTATGGTTTTCCATTGTTTCTCAACAATAAATAGGCCTTCAACCCTCATTGTAACACAGTTCAGAGGCATGTAGCCACCACATCTCTTCTCAGAGATAAAGCTACCATCGCCCTAGCTAGTTTATTTCCATTTCTATTTGTAAGCATATTTCAGTATTTGACATTAATGAAATAAAGTATTATTTCCGCTGCATCTCTGTATTTATGGTTATTTCTGTAATTTGTTGCATTCATGTTTAAATTTGTATCAGTGGTATCAGAGCGGTCTTCTTTTTCTCTGTCTTTCTTTGCATGTCCCCAATGAGGTCGAGATATAAGGAGTTAGGGCTTGAACTGGTCGAACCTTTGCAAGACCAACCTCGCAATCTTGACGGCCTCCCATGGCAGATGAAAATAAAGATGACAGGGCAGGAGATCCTATTAAAATCTTGCTCGAAGAGGCCCTCGAGCGACAAAGGAATGCGATGATGGACAACTTTGCCTAGATCCTTCAACGACTACCCAGGGGTGATGCATCGACTTCCAATAGCTACTCTGGAAATGCCACACCCTTTATGGTACAAGTTAATTTTGAAATCCCCATATTCAAGGGTCAAATAGACGCATATGTCATAGATAAATGGTTAAATCTGCTAGATGGGTATTCTTCTGTTCATGACTTTTCCAGTCGGGAGAAGATTACTTTCGATCTTCTCAAAGCAGCCCCCCACGTCAAGGACTGGTGGGAAACCTACTGCAAGCAGAAGGATGAAAATACAGGCTCACTATTTTTAGCCTCATCTACTTGGAATTCATTCTGGGATGCCATTAAGGAGCAGTATTACCCTATTAAAAGCTATGAGGATAAATACATAAAGTGGACCACACTGTGGCAGGGAAGGGACCAAGATGTGTCGGAGTTCACAAACATTTTTCATACCCTTCGCACACAGTTGGGTATCAAGGATTCTGAGCTACATTTGGTACTCAAATATTGTGGCTTCTACATAGATACATCCAGGACGAGATGGATTTCTTGAATATCTCCTCACTCGACACGACATATCGATACGCTATCAAGATCAAGCAGAAATTTAAACAAAAGAAGCAAGACTTTGAATCTATAAATACGAAGACCAAAGGACAAATCCAAGGCGGGGTGACCCAAGACAACCTGTCGAAGTTGCAAGAAAAGAACAATGCCACGAAGTCAAAGAAGGACACAGGAAAGTGGTGTGAGTTCCATAAGAGCCCCACTCACAACACAAGTGAGTGTCGGACCAAGTAGTTGTTGGTGGCCGAGTTGAAGGCTTTAGAATCAGATGCATGCTCTGACCCTGAGTCAGAGCCCGACAAGGTGAATGGCAAAGGAAAGCAGATCATTGACGTGGAGCCCAGTGCCATTGTTGCCACCGTCAAGATCCAAAAGAATGAGCCCGAAGATCCAGAGGAGGGGGAGTATCTTTTCCACTCACAAATATGGGTGAAGGGTTCGCCACTGCAATTCATTGTTGACAGTGGGAGCCAAAAGAACCTCATTTCAGTAGAGGTCATGAAGTAGTTGGGCCTACCGACTACACCACACCTGCAGGCATACAGTATTGGGTGGCTTCACCAAGGACAGGATATCTAAGTCCACCAGCAGTGCCACATTCCCTACAACATCAAGCTCTTTACAGATGAGGTATTGTGTGATTTTTCACGTCTTGATTTTTGTGATGTATTATTAGGCCAACCATACTTGTGGAGGTGACGTGTTGTGTACGAGTCAAGGCCTTGCGCTATTATTATCACTTTGGGTAATTCATTATACAGGATACTGAAGGTAACCCCACCTATCACCACCTCTTTGATCACTGTTAAGAAAGGCAGCAAGCTCATCTCCAAGACCAAGAATTTCATTTTCTGTCTGATTCAGTCCCAAAGTAAGGGGAATATCGTCGCCACATCCATGACCCCTGCGAAGGGTTCCTCTACGCAGCAACAATAGCAGAGGGATATGGTCATGAAAGAACACAGGAACAGCCTCTCCTCACCCACAGGGGTACCACACAAGTTTCAGGTGGGAAACAAAGTCGGGTTGCATCTGCAGGATGAACGCCTTACAAGAGCCCATCAGAAGCTCCGACCAATCTGACATGGTCCTTACACCATTACCAAGGCTTTGGAAAACAATGCTTTGGAGCACATCATTCCTCCATTCCTTCGCCTGCACCAAGTGTTCAATGTGAACCGCCCTCAACCATGCTTTCCACCATTACTGGACACATCCAAGATTGCAGAAAAGCTCACCAGGACCAAGTTCAGCAGATGGAGGAACTCAATGCAATGGGGACCATTACTTCCTAGGGGGAAGGTATGATCTAGGTGGATTTTGGTGGCCACCCACCTATCCCACTTAGACCCCCACAACTATCTCTTTCAGTTTTTCAGTTCTCATAATTGTAGCAAAATTTACTATTTTTAGTAGTTTTTCAGGTCGTGAACTTCCGGAGCTGTTTTGAGGCCCTAAACGACGTTTTTTGGGAAATTTCAGAGCAACATGGGTCCATGGATCAATGTTTCTCTTCCTAAGTTGTAGTCCTCAGATAGATATTTCTAACAAGCTACTGTGTGTGTCAAACATAGATCGTATGCCAAAGTTATGACCCCAGGAAGTTGATGTACCAATTTACCCAAAATGGAGCCCATTGTTGGACATGGAATCCCTGCAAGGCATGTTTTGGGGCTTAAAGCCCAATTTTTGACCAAATTTTTTTGTAAGAGCTCCGCAAATTGCAGGCGCGGGGCGCGAAAATATGATAGAGTCATAGGGTTGTCCACCCTAGTTTTGTAATGTAATGTCGACTGGATAGACCGGACCATGGGATTGTGTAAATAGAGCGATGCTCTAAGTGAAAAACAGGGAAAAATAATAGAATAGGAGGATGAGAAGGCTAAGTGATTGAGTCAAGGTGTAACATGTGTTTGTGGGTCATATAGTAGGAGAAGGCTCTGCAGCTGAGTGCGCAGAGGCCTAGAGGTATGCAGCTGAGTGCGCAGAGGCCTAGAAGTCTACAGTAGAGTGCGCGGACCCCTGCAGCTGAGTGCGCAGGGCGAGTTGAGTCTGTAACCGTGGAAAGAATCAATAAAGAGAGTTTTGCTATAATTCTATGTATCTTTTCTGGTGTATTGAATGAATGAATGTAATTTACAAGTATAATGTTTATTTACTGCACGAACCTGTATGAAGGTTTTATGTTGTTAAGTATAACTTAAAACACCAAAGTAGGCAAAGATAATTAACTAATATTGGAATATAAGTAAGGTCTTGGGTAATAGCGTAGAATGCAGTGCACAACCCCTGGGTAGGGCTAGGTGAAGGAAGTATATCAGGCCGCAAGGAACAGGAAAGTGCGCGAAGCAACCTGCACGCAGGGAGAAACCACGGACTAGTCAAACTCATCAGACATCTCCAGGGTGTGGAAATCTGGTTTTAGCACCCTCCCATGCTACTTCGGGTGAGATCTCAATCCCCTCTCCGCAGACTATTTCCAAAAGGGCCAGTAGTACCGAGATTTTCTTGGCTAATTAACTCTGAACCTGCACCAGGCCCCAACAAGCCAACAAATGGTTTTGTTGCCGGGACTAAGATCTGCATAAAGATGTCTGATGTCGTATCACTAGAATCCGAAAAAGAAAGGAATTGAAGAGTGGTTGGACAGAAAGATTCACGAGTTCGAGGTGCAGGAAAATAGGAAAAGAGTTAGATTGCTACTTGTATATGGAAATCCATGAAATTTTCTTTACATCCTTTCCTACTGAGTTGTACGAGTGTATCACGAGGCTAGTAGACAGCCAAGGAAGGTGTAAACTCGACAAACCTATTATGTGGACTCCAAAATTGGTGCGCAAACTGGAAGCATCAAAAGATAAGATCGCACACATTGTCATCACTAGCTGGATCAAATCATAGGAGGGTTCATCATCGAATTCACTGTAGATACTTCAGTCTGCTATAGTGAGGTAGAACGATGCTTCCTCAAGGGACTACAAGGTAAGTACGTTAAATCTTTGAACACTTTGATTAAAATGCTACTATGTGAAAAGCGAGTTATGCAAATAAATTGATGTTTGGGGCTACGCAGAGTGGGAGGATCTACAAAAATGAAGGTAGCACAGAACTAGAAACTAGCCCCTTGATTTCACCTCCACGAGGAGGCGAAGAAGAGCTCGTGAAGGTTTCACCAAGAAGTGCGATCAATATGATAAAGTAGAGAATTCCGCGCATACCACCCCCACCCACACCACCACCAGTTTCACCATCTTCACCCCCGACTTCGCCCATACCACCTCCGCCACCACCACGAAGCAGTATGGCTAGCACGATAAAGCTACCAGTGTTCAAGGGAGTAGGGAATGAAGATCCGAACCAATTTTGATTCGTAATCAAAGTTGTATGGGAAGCACAGGGTGTCACGGATGACAATATAAAGAAGGCAACATTGGTCAATGCTCTGCAGGATCACAAGCTGACCTGGTACATTAAGCATTCCAATCACAATCTAAAGGTGGGGATAGCGGATATCCAAGCTGCGCTAAACAAGGAATTTAGCAATCAAAAATCAGAGGCACAATTGATCACTGGATTCAAGGAAATCACCATGCTACCAGGTGAAACCCCGTGGGAGTTGGATCAAAGACTGAAGTGCACAATTCGTGAAGCGAACATGACCTTAACAGATGGGCAACACTGCGAATGGTTTGTAGCCTCGTTAACACCGTATCTATGGAATGTGTTGTTACAACAAAGGCTAACCACTCTGGTTGAGACTTTGGAGGTCACGATGAGATTACATGAGACTCCAATACAAGATCCTACCCTAGGAGTCCAGTAGATTCACACACAGTTTAAAAACTCGTGCCTTGAGATGCAAAGTTTGAAACAATACATGACAATTCGTCCAGAAGTGCGCGATGAGGTATGGTGCGTAAAGTGCAAGGGCCAGGGGCACGACAAGGACCACTACCCGGTGACCACGAATTACCTTGCAAGAGGAGGACCAATGCCATTGAGACTAGAGGCACAAGTAGGACCAAGCGCGGCACCTACATTATCGTGCACGATTTACCAGATAGGAGGAAAACATGCTACAGATAATTACCATCTACTGCAGAAGTATACGTAGAATTCCCAACAGTTGTTCTGTAATTTCTGCAGGTCAGTAGGCCATGATGAGTGCACCTGTAGAAGTTATGAACTGATGATGGATCAGACTCCTACCTATAGAGTTCAGGCTAAAACACAGCCCCTTGATCAAAACATAGGAATGGCATGCACTAGATTTTTGGGACGCAGACAAGGTTGAGGTGGAGTGGGACCAAGAAGAGGTCATGGATAGCTGATATGTTACAATTGCAGAGGGCTGGGGCATTATGCCCGCGATTGTACAAGTCCAACGAGACCATCATGCTTATATTGTACACAGTTTCATCATGAGACGGAGGACTGTCCCACACTGATAGTGAGGTTGCGTGATAAAGGAGCACTCCAGCCTCCCCCGACTCAAAACCTGCAAATGATGAGGTCTAAGCCATGCAAGGAAGACCCTAATGTAAATATTGTGCTCCGGAGTGGTATTACGACAAGGGATGACAAAGGCAAGCAGCCCAAAGAAAGTACCTGGGTTCGCAAGGCTCCAATGAAGGAACCAGAATTTGATTTGGAGCGCGCTAAGGAGACCTTCATGGAAGCTAAGAGGAGCTTCACAGATGCCTCCACTTCAGGAAGTAAAGACAGACTGGAGCCAGAAATGGACCCATCGATGCTCACTACATTCTTGGAGACATGCATGAAGTTGCTGTACGATAGCAAGGCTATGAAGGGGCTGCAAGAACTCATAACTAGATGTGTTGGGACCACGCCAGGAGAACTGTGCGTAGTCTGGAAGCTCGGGAAGCACACAACGTGAACAGGAAGGGAGATGAGATTGACCGCGCAGATTAGGGAATATGAGATGGATCAAGTGATTCTGGATCTAGGATCGGACGCGAATGTCCTGCCAAAGTAGACATGGGAGCGCATGGGCAGGCCTGCGTTGCAATGGTCTCCTATCCAACTACGAATGGTGAACTAGCAAAAGATCCTACCTATGGGGAGATTGCAGGGAATCACAGTAGATATCGAAGGAGTGAGCACGCTAGAAAATTTTGAAGTAATAGAGATTGTTGATGATAGCAATCCCTACCCCACGCTACTGGGAATAGATTGGGCCACTGACATGAATGGAGTGATAAATCTAAAGAAGCACAAGATGATTTTTGAGAAAAAGTCACTGTGTGTAGTGGTACCTTTAGACCCTGCAGAAGGATCACGCTACACAGATCCAGTGCGCAACTACAACCGTGACGATGATCTAGACTGTATCTACAACATAAATGTGCATGAGCAAGACTGGGTAAATCCAACCGCGGATGGTTGAATCTCGTGGGAGCGCGAAAGCTCCTGTACATCATAGTCTGATGAAGAGATAAAATGATGGCAGAACTGGTTACACGAGGTAACCACGCTCAACTGTAACATGATGACAAGGTCGACGCGCTGGCAATAGAGGTAAGAGATCTGCCTACGTACGATGAGTTAGGTGAAGTGGAGGATTTCCTGAACAAATTTGAAGGACAAGTGCCAGAAAAATAGCGTTTAGGCACTTTGAAATGGGTACTGCGTGCTACACTCGCAAGGTGGTGGGGTACGCACTAGAAGAGTTTTGAGGACTAGCATGACTACTGAAGGATGATGCGCCTATGATTTGGGAAGCCTCAGATGTGGTTAAAATACAAGTGTGATAGAAGAAATGGCCCACACGCCCACCTTTCCAATTGGGTACAAGCATATGGTGCGAAATTTGCAGGAATGCACATAATACTCACAGTAGGAGACATGATCGAGATGCAGGTGTTGGCAAGACATTGGCGCAAACGACCTCTTCAGCTGGGACCACGAAGTATGGAAAGACCAGGTGCGTAGAAGGATATCCACGTAGAAGCCTTTAATAAAACAAGCGAAGCGCTGAACAAAGTCCACAATATGAAGCGGACTGGCTATGACCTACGCGTACCAGCAGCTCTATGAGCTTATAGGACCACATGCAAGACCCTGACAGTGCAGGCACCTCTGAAGCTAAAGTATGAAGCAAATGCTGTAATCCCCATGGAGCATGAAAAGCCTAGTCCGCGCATAGTAGCACCAGTAGATACGATGGTTCGCGGAGCCTAGAAAGAAGGGATCACACAGCCGCAAGAAGCAGAACGCATGGGACTTGAGGAAGAAATCCAACAGGGAAATTTTAGGCTCCAAAAACTTGAAAAAGAAAGGGTGCGATTAAGGAGGAAAAGTGCTTTGGTAGAAGCGGAAGTCAAGAAGCTGGAAGACGAGATAAGGGATGATTTTCTCGATAAGAAGACCACAGTGATAAAACAGGGTGCGCACAATCATGCTGACAAGTTTGAGGACTATCGCCACAAATTGATCAGTTTGATGCCTTGGCTTGGACAACATATTACTAAGAAAATTAACCAGGGTGATGCGCTGCAGAGGATAAGGTGTGTGATGCCACTAATAATAGTAAAAAGTAGGTATTTCCTGGGAAGAATGCTAGATGACTGAAGGAAACTGCACACAGGTGGCACGGCCACCTAACTAGCCGAGGGAGGAACAGTCTTAGCACTCCAAGCAGTTGAAAGGAAGTGCGGGACCATAAACTACTCTTCCTAGAAGCTGCGCGAGGTTGGAGTTGCGTGCAGAAACAAAAAGTCACAAGGTCTGCGACTGCACACAGGGGGCTACGCTGCCCCGTGGGTTGGCCAGAAAGTGACCGTTGAAGTCATTATTCACGATGGGATGCTCGACTTAAGGCCAAATGGAGTGGGTGGCAGGCATTTAAGACATGATTTATGGGCAAGATTTGGAAAAATCTGCTGCCAAGGGAGCATTAATGAACCGAATTTGGGGGGAACAATCAAATTCAAATTCGAAAAGTGTTATAAAATATAAAGGGTTGCCCAGAAAACAACACTTGGTCATTTGTGAATTGAGCAATTGAGCAGAGCCCTGATTGTTGTGAGCCGAGCGTTGATTGAGCCCCTTAGTTTACGAGTGCTATATTTCCGGATGAATACGATGACAACAGTTGAGGACGTTATGGAGATAACCAAAATGACCGCCGGAGAGGCCATGTAAGGCCTAGCAGTGGGAGATACTCCAGAAGGGGCCGAGATTGTGGCAGAAATCCCAAAATCACCGCGCACGCCCAAACCCAAGCAGGACAAGCAAGCGATGGTTCCCGTACGTGTGTTCCCGCGGAACAACTGCACACCAAGCTGTCAATGGAGGAGAAGGGGGAAGTTGTCACCATAGGGACCAATGAAGAAGAAGAAGACCTGGCAGACCTAATCATTGCCAAAGACGAGGATGAAGGCGTGGAGTAGGAAACTCAACCTGCGCACCCCCTGACAAAGTTGCCTACCTATGTCCCCCCATGAAAAGGAAAGTTGTGCGCACGGATGACGAATACCATAGTGCTACTGGAAAGGGCATTAGTGACATCAAATGAGGCCAACAGGCCTACAGTCAGCACGCTGAAAAGTCCCGGTCTCAATATGGTTGCACTCCCGCGAAATACCCTATATGTTTTGCAAGATGGGATACCTGCAGAGCTGCGTGATAGGGAGAACCATGCACTGCAAGTCCTCAGTGAGCAGAAAATCAATATGGAACAACTAAGCTTGCAGTACGATGAAGTTGTGTCACAAAATCAACAGCTAGTATAGGTGATAGACGACGCTTGCCAAAGCATCCCAGATCTAGCCATCCCAGCAAGCATACCAGCAGAGACGTCGATCCACAAGTTAGCAACAGGGGTACATGAGGTGAGGGAAGAAATGACAAAGGTTTAGCTGGAGATGAACCTTCAAATCGCTGAGCTACGGTTGAAGGCGCAGCCATCCACCCCTCTGGAAGTCAGAGAACGGTGTGCTAGCGCTATGACAACGAGACTGGATGAGATTGGAGGTGCAGTGTGAGACTGCACCTATATGTTGTAAGAATCACTTGAGGTCCTCTCAAATCCACAGGAGGACCCCAACATTCAGCATTTAGAAATAGAGGTGCAATAACTCCAACAGCAGTATGATAGTGTCCGAGGAACTGCACAGACGGTGGTCCTCACTTAGAGGCTTGCACGGATGCAACAAGCTAAAGCGCTAAAAGAGCAGGTGGACGTGGCACAACACAAGGAAACAGTCTTGAAGACGCGTGTTCAACCTTGGATCGACGAGGCCTTCACCATCACAGTAGAAATTGAAGGCAAGCTCGCACACATGCAGGGATGCACATATAATCCAAAGAAGCACTCCCGACACAGAGGTCTCAGAACAGTGTATGCATCAAATCTAGTAGGCAGCAGCTCAGTGCACTGCTGACCTTGCCGTAGTTCAAGAACAGTTGGAAGGACTCCGCACAAAGATCCTCGCGCCAACAGAGTGACTCGAGGGCAAGTCACGATGTTTTTGTTGGGGGCCTATTGGGCATGGAATCCCCCAAGGCATGTTTTGGGGCTTAAAGCCCAAGTTTTGACCAAATTTTGTTGTAAGAGTTTCGCGAATTATGGTCGCGAGGCGCGAAAATATGATAGAGTCATAGGGTTGTCCACCCTAGTTTTGTAATGTAATGTCAACTAGATAGACCTACCCATGGTCCGCAGACCATGGGATTGTATAAATAGGGCAAGGCTCTAAGTGAAAAATGAGAAAACTAATAGAATAGGAGTATGAGAAGTCTAAGTGATTGAGTCAAGGTGTAACATGTGTCTGTGGGTCGTAGAGTAGGAGAAAGCTCTGCAGCTGAGTGCGCAGAGGCCTAATAGTCCACAGCTGAGTGCACGGACCCCTAAAGCTGAGTGACCTGTAGCTAGGTGCGCAAGGCGAGTCGAGTCTGTAACCATGGAAATAATCAATAAAGAGAAGTTTTTCTATAATTCTATGTATCTTTTCTGGTGTATTTCATGAATGAATGTAATTTACAAGTATACTGTTTATTTACTGCGTGAACCTGTATGAAGGTTTTATGTTGTTAAGTATAACTTAACGCACTCAAGTAGGAAAAGATAATTAACTAATATTGGAATATAAGAAAGGTCTTGGGTAATAGCGCAGAACGCGGTGCACAGCCCCTAGGTATGGTTGCGTGAAGGCAGTATATCAGGCCGTGAGGAACGGGAAAGTGCGCGAAGCAACCTGCGCACAGGGACAAACAGCGGACCAGTCGAACTCATCAAACATCTCCAAGGTGCGGAAATCTGGTTCTAGCACCCTCCCATACTACCTCGGGTGAGACCTTAGTCCACACTCTGTGGACTATTGTCGAAACAGCCAGTAGTACTGGGATTTTTTTGGCTAATTAACTCTGAGCCTAGGTCAGGCCCCAACAATCCAACACCCACAGTTTGACGTTTCATCTCCTAGGGTTAGGTTTGTGGATGTTTAGGGTTTTCCATTGTTTCTCAACAATAAATAGGCCTTCGACTCTCATTGTAACACAGTTCAAAGGCATGTAGCCACCGCATCTCTTCTTAGAGATAAAGCTACCATCATCACCCTAGCTGGTTTATTTCCATTTCTGTTTATAAGCATATTTCATTATTTGACATTAATGAAATGAATTATTATTTCCACTGCATCTCTGTATTTATGGTTTTTTTGTAATTTGTTGCATTCCTATTTAAATTCGAATCAGTGGTATCAAAGTAGTCTTCTCTTTCTCTGTCTTTCTTTGCATGTCCCCAATGAGGTCGGGACATAAGGAGTTAGGGCTTGAACTGGCCGAACCTTTGCAAGACCAGCGTCGCAAATCCTGACGGCCTCCCATGGTGTTTGAAAAGAAAGATGAGGGGGCAGGAGATCCTATCAAAATCTTGCTCGAAGAGGCCCTCAAGCGACAAAGGAATGCGATGATGGAAAACTTTGCCCAAATCCTTCAAAGGCTACCCAAGGGCAACGCATCGGCTTCCAACAACTACTCTGGAAATGCCACACCCTTTAAGGTACAAGTTAATTTTGAAATCCCCATATTCGAGGGTCAAATAGACGCAAATGCCATAGATAAATGGTTAAATCTGGTACATGGGTATTTTTCTATTCATGATTTTTCTAGTTGGGAAAAGATTATTTTCGCTCTTCTCAAAGCAGCACCCCACGTCAAGGACTGGTGGGAAACCTACTGCGAGTAAAAGGATGAAAGTACGGGCTCACTATTTTCAGTCGCACCCACTTGGAATTCATTCTGGGATGCCATTAGGGAGCAATATTACCATGTAAAAATCTATGAGGACAAATACATAAAGTGGACCACGGTGCGAAAGGGAAGGGACCAAGATGTGTCGAAGTTCACAAACATTTTCCATACCCTTCGCACACAGTTGGGTATCAAGGATTCTGAGCTACATTTGGTACTCAAATACCGCGACTGTCTACACAGATACATCTAGGACAAGATGGAGTTCTTGAGCATCTCCTCACTCAGCACGGCATACCGATATGCTGTCAAGATAAAGCAGAAGTTTAAAAAAAAGAAGCGAGACTTTGGATCTGCAAATTTGAAGACCAAAGGACAAAGCTAAGGTTGGTTGACCTAAGACAACCTGTCAAAGCCGCAAGAAAAGAACAATGCCATGAAGTTGAAGAAGGACATAGGAAAGTGGTGTGAGTTCCATAAGAGCCCCACTCACAACACAAGTGAATGTCAGACCAAGTAGTTGTTGGTGGCCGAGTTGAAGGCTTCAAAATCAGATTCATGTTCCGACCTTGAGTCAGAACCCGACAAGGGGAATGGAAAAGGGAAGTAGGTCATTGACGCATAACCCAGTGCCACTATTACCACCATCAAGATCCATAAGAATGAGCCCGAAGATCCAGAGGAGGGGGAGCGTCTTTTCCACTCACAAATGTGGGTGAAGGGTTTGCCGCTACAGTTCATTGTTGACAGTGGGAGACAAAAGAACCTCATTTAAGTAGAGTTTGTGAAGCGGTTGTGCCTACCGACTACACCACACCCACAGTCATATAATATCAGGTGGCTTCACCAAGGATGATATCTCCAAGTCCGCCAGCAGTGTCGCCTTCCCTATAGCATCAAGCCCTTTACAGATGGGGCATTGGGTGATGTTGCACCTCTTGATGTTTGTGATGTGTTATTAGGCCAGCCATACTTATGGAGGCGACATCCTATGTATGAGTCAAGGCCTCAAGCTATTATTATCAGTTTGGGTAATTCATTATATAGGATACTGGAGGTAGCCCCACCTATCGCCACCTCTTTGATCACTGCTAAGAAAGGCATCAAGCTCATCTCCGAGATGAGGAAATTCATTTTCTGTCTGGTTCGCTCCCAAAGTAAGGGGAAGATCATCGCCACATCCATGACCCCCACGAAAGGGTTCCTCTATGCAACAGTAGCAGTAGAGGGATAAGCTCATGAAATAACATAGGAACATATTCTCCTCACCCGCAGGGGTACCACACAAGTTTCATATGGGCAAAAAAGTCTTGTTGCATCTGCAGAAAGAATGCCTTACAAGAGCCCATCAGAAGCTCTGACCACTCCAACATGGTCCTTACACCATTACCAAGGCTGTGAGAAACAATTCTTTGGAGCACAACATTCATCCATTCCTTCACCTGCACCAAATGTTCAATGTGTACCACCCTCGACCATGCTTCCCACCATTACTGGACACATCCGAGATTGCAGAACAGCTCACCAGGGACCAAGTTCAGCAGATGGAGAAACTCAACGCAATGGGGACCATTGCTTCCTAAGGGGGGAGGAATGATCCAAGTGGATGTTGGTGGCCACCCACCTATCCCACTTGTACCCCCACAACCATCTCTTTAATTTTTTCAGTTCCCATAATTGTAGCACAATTTACTATTTTTAGCAGTTTTTCGGGTCATGAACTTCCAAAGCTGTTTTGAGGCCCTAAATGACGTTTTTTGGGAAATATGGGAGCAACATGGGTCCAAGAACCAATTTTTCTCTGCCCAACATTGTAGTCCTTGGATAGATATTTCTAACGAGCTATTGTGCGCGTCAAACAGAGATCGTATGCCAAAGTTACGACCCCGGGAAGTTGATGTACCAATTTACCTGAAACGAGGCCCACAGTTTGGCGTTTCATCTCCTAGGGTTAGGTTTTTGTGGATGTTTAGGGTTTTCCATTGTTTCTCAACAATAAATAGGCCTTCGAGCCTCATTGTAACACATTTCAAAGGAATGTAGCTACCACATCTCTTCTCAAAGATAAAGCTATCGCCCTAGCTGGTTTATTTCCATTTCTATTTGTAAGCATATTTCAATATTTGACATTAATGAAATGAAGTATTATTTCCGTTGCATCTCTGTATTTATGGTTATTTCTATAATTTGTTGTGTTCTTGATTAAATTTGGATCAGTGGTATTAGAGTGATCTACCTTTTCTCTATCTTTCTTTGCATGTCCCCAACGAGGTCGGGATATAAGGAGTTAAGGCTTGAACTGGTCGAACCTTTGCAAGACCAGCCTCGCAAATCCCAACGGCCTCCCATGGCGGATGAAAATAAAGAAGAGGGGACAGGAGATCCTATCAAAATCTTGCTCAAAGAGGCCCTTGAGTGACAAAGGAACGTGATGATGGATAACTTTGCCCAGATCCTTCAAGGGCTATCTAAGGGCGACGCATCAGCTTCCAACAGCTACTCTGGAAACGCCACACCCTTTAAGTTACAAGTTAATTTTTAAATCCCCATATTAGAGGGTCAAATAGACATAGATGCCATAGATAAATGGTTAAATCTGCTAGATGGGTATTTTTCTATTCATGATTTTTCCAGACGGGAAATGATTATTTTCGCTCTTCTCAAAGCAGCCCCCCACGTCAAGGACTGGTGGGAAACCTACTGCAAGCAGAAGGATGAAAGTATGGGCTCACTATTTTCAGCCGCACCCACTTGGAATTCATTCTGGGATGCCATTAAGGAGTAGTATTACCCTGTCAAAAGTTGTTAGGACAAATACATAAAGTGGACCACGCTGCAACAGGGAAGGGAACAAGATGTGCCGGAGTTCACAAACATTTTTCATACACTTCGCACACAGATTGGTATTAAGGATTTTGAGCTACATTTGGTACTCAAATACCACAACTGCCTACACAGGTACATCCAGGATGAGATGGAGTCCTTGAACATCTCCTCGCTTGGCACGGTGTATCGATATGCTCTCAAGATCGAGCAGAAGTTTAAACAAAAGAAGCGAGACTTTGGATCTGCAAATCCGAAGACCAAAGGACAAAGCCAAGGCAGGGTGACCCAAGACAACCTGACAAAGTCGCAATAAAATAACAATGCCACAAAGTTGAAGAAGGACATAGGAAAGTGGTGTGAGTTCCATAAGAGCCCCACTCACAACACAAGTGAGTGTCAGACCAAGCAGTCACTGGTGGCCGAGTTGAAGGCTTTAGAATCAAATGCATGTTCTAACCCTGAGTCAGAACCTGACAAGAGGAATGGTAAAGGGAAGCAGATCATTGACACGGAGCCCAGTACCACTTTTGCCACTGCCAAGATCCAGAAGAATGAGTCCAAAGATCCAGAGGAGGGGGAGCATCTTTTCCACTCACAAATGTGGGTGAAGGGTTCACCACTGCAATTCATTGTTGACAGTTGGAGCCAAAAGAACCTCATTTCAATAGAGGTCGTGAAGCAGTCAGTACTACCGACTACACCACACCCGCAGCCGTACAATATCGGGTGGCTTCACCAAGGATGAAATCTCTGAGTCCCCCAACAGTGCCACCTTCCCTACAGCATCAAGCCCTTTACAGATGAGGTATTGTGTGTTGTTGCACCTATTGATGTTTGTGATGTATTATTAGGCCAGCCATACTTGTGGAGGTGACATGTTGTGTATGAGTCTAGGCCTCGCGTTGTTATTATCACTTTGGGTAATTCATTATACAAGATACCAGAGGTAGCCCCACCTATCGCTACCTCTTTGATCACTACTAAGAAAGGCAACAATCTCATCTCCCAGACCGGGAAATTCATTTTCTGTCTAGTTCACTCCCAAAGTAAGGGGAAGATTGTCGCCTCATCCATGACCCTGCGAAGGGTTCCTCTACGCAGCAGCAAAGGGATACGGTCATGAAAGAACACAGGAATAGCTTCTCCTCACCCACAAGGGTACCACACAAGTTTCAGGTGGGCAACAAAGTCTGGTTGCATCTGCAAAAATAACGCCTTACAAGAGCCCATCAAAAGCTCTGACCACTCCGTCATGGTCCTTACACCATTACCAAGGTTGTGGGAAACAATGTTTTGGAGCACAACATTCCTCCATTCCTTCACCTGCACCAAGTGTTCAATGTGTACCACTCTCAACCATGCTTCCCACCATTATTGGACAGATCCGAGATTGCAGAATAGCTCACCAGGGACCAAGTTCAGCAGATGGAGAAACTCAACGCAATGGGCACCATTGATTCCTAAGGGGGGAGGAATGATCCAGGTGGATTTTGGTGGCCACCCACCTATCCCACTTGGACCCCCACAACTGTCTCTTTTAGTTTTTCAGTTCTCGTAATTGTAGCACAATTTACTATTTTTAGCAGTTTTCGGGTCCTGAATTTCTGGAGTCGTTTTGAGGCCCTAAATGACGTTTTTTTGGAAATTTGGGAGCAACATGGGTCCATGGACCAATTTTTCTCTTCCCAGAGTTGTATTCCTCAGATATATCTTTCTAACGAGCTATTGTGTGTATCAAATAGAGATCGTATGCCAAAGTTACGACCCCGGGAAGTTGATGTACCAATTTACCCGAAACGAGGCCCACAGTTTGGTGTTTCATCTCCTAGGCTTAGGTTTGTGGATGTTTAGGGTTTTCCATTATTTCTCAACAATAAATAGGCCTTTGAGCCTCATTGTAACACAGTTTAGAGGCATGTAGCCACCACATCTCTTCTCAGAGAAAAAGCTACCATCGCCCTAGCTGGTTTATTTCCACTTCTGTTTGTAAGCATATTTCAGTATTTGACATTAACGAAATGAAGTATTATTTCCGCTACATCTCTATATTTATGGTTATTTCTATAATTTTTTGCGTTCCTGTTTAAATTCATATCATCCATCAAGTATAATGGTTTCTTCTATGGCTATTGTTACTTGTGTAATATTTTTGGGAACAAGGTCGTGGATATCAGGGTTGATGCAAACATGAGGAAGATTAGAAGGAAAATCAAAAAAATATCTGACCTTTTCCTCCATTTTTAGGTCACATAAAATGTTATAAATGTGACAATTATGGCCACATAACATGAGATTTCATGTATGGAACATTGATATCTCAACATCATTTTGAGAAAACAAGAAAAGCAACCCGGATCATGAAGGGTAAAGAGGAAAAGAAGGGATATCAGTGTATGTTTAGCCTTACTACAACATGTCAAAGAAACCTGCCAAAGAAATGCAAGAGTGTCTGGAGGAGAAAAAGAAAATTTGGAGTGAGATCAGACCAAAAAACAACATATCAAGGTTTGGAAGAAGAAGGAATATCAATAAATCCCAAATAAAAATTGAGGCTAGATCGGCCTTAGGGGGAGCATGTAGTAGAAGACGCATAAGCTCAGGGGGAGCTCCTCCATGAAAAGAAGTATGTATTTTAGGTTTGTTTTTTACACTATCCCAATCTCAATTTGTGCAAATATTGCATGGATATCAAGAGAATAAGTTTTAATAAAAGGGAGACCCTAATGCTAAAATAGATCATTGGTCTGCTTGATCTAAATCTTAGGGGGGCTTATAACCTAAGTTTGGATGTATAATTCATAATGTCATATTTTTATGTAAAATGGAACTTAATCAACATGTAACTAATGGGTTCAATCCTAACCAAAGTTGAATTTGTCAACAAGACATATTATAAGAAGGTGGTAGGAAGAGAGAGCCGGAATTGGAGAAGAAGAATAATTCCATTAAGAAGAACCATTACATGCAATAGGGCCAATTTTTGGACCTCTCCTCCTCAACCTTCACTCTCTTCCTATTTCCTTCTTATAAATGTCTTATTGACAGATTCAACTTTGGTTAGGGTTGAACCCATCAGTTACATGGCAATTGAGTTCCCTTTTACATAAAAATCTGATGTTATGACTTATACATCTGAACTAGGTTATAATCCTCCCTAAGATTTAGATCATTGCTCTTGCTAAGAAATAATCAATAGTGGAAATCATTTGAAATTGTTTTTCTTATAAGTATGCATCTCCAGAAACACATAGTTTATGGAATTGAAAATGATCCAGCTAGAGTGGCCATTTATGATTGTAATGTGCACCTGTAGAAAACAAAAATGTAATTCAGCATGCTAAAATATTTAATTGCAGTGAGAATGGATAGTAAAATGATACAAATCAAGATCAATCTTCATGGTTTCCTTTAGAGGGCTAATTCTCATGTGATGCTTGGAGCTAGAGGACATAAATTTTCAAAGAAAATTTTGCAAATGAAATTGGTAGAAGATCTTTTGTACACACTTATTCAAAGTCAATTGAAGCTTAGACCATATGTAGATGCGCAAAGATAAATAACTCGTGGGCCTCCAATAATGGTATCTTCATATCTTTGAAGCCATATACTCAAGAAGAAACCTACATAAACCAATGAATAAAAGGTTTCTTTGCAATGGCTCGACCAAGTAGAGTAAAAGGTTTCTTTGTGGTGGTTTGATCTAGCAGAGCAAATACATTATATTCTAAACTCAAAATTTCATAGAAATTCTGGTTTCACTTCTCCATATTTTATTTCACAACTGCTCAAATATTTGCCTCATCAAGAATACCATCGCCCAAGGTTGTGGTGGTGGTGGACACCTAGGTCATTGCTACATCCATCTTTTCCACCTCTTTCCTGCACCACTTCCTGGAAGCACCCGGTCCGGAACCTGGTTGGCGGCTCCTTGCCCGTTTGGTGTAGCGGGTCCGACTGGGGGTAATGGGACCAGCTTCCCAATCTAAAGGTTATGTGTGTGTGTGTAGATTTTGATTATGCTGATTTTGAAAGTATTTTAGAGCTAACTTCAAATCTAACTAGTAAACAAATTCTATGTTATTATAATCTAATGAAAACAACACATCTAATCTACGCTAACCCAGGATATGTCTCTTATATTATGCGATCTAAAAAGATTTCGAGCAATAACTGGTAATAAAGATCATTCAGCTATCATAAGAATATGAACCATTTAAGATAAACCATTTTGCATAAGAAGTTAGGCAAAACAGTTGTGAACAGCATATCGCATAATAAGTCATTCATATGTCAAGCACAAACAAATGATTCCACTGTACAGAAGTGCAAAATGGTAACCCAAACATCCATACATTAACATATAAACAACTAAAACTGCATATCACTTTAAGAATATAAGCAGAAATTCGTCAAGAGATAAAAGTACCATTTATGACTGATTTTCACTCACAAACTTCAAGCAATAATGATTTATCTCTACTTATTTCTAACATCTACTAAGAGTACAGAAGTGCAACATCAGTAGCAGACATTAAAATGTAAACATAAATAAATCTCGATCCTTCCATTCATCAAAACCTCTTCTGAGGGGGTAGAAGTGCATGTTCCGAGGACAAGTTTTTGACAAATTTCTGGACCCTTCTCCAATGCAATGAGAAGGGTTAAAACACTACTTCCTAATTCTAATAATAGTATCATTACAAAATTTCAGGACACGGTTTTCAAATGACCATCCTTTTTCTAATCTAGTTAAAAGGAAAAAACAACATTCTAAATGAAATCATTTGTGAACTTGGTCTTTGAAGTTGCAAGTGTCCAACATAGGCTTGAGAAGAGTCGGCTGGCTGATTTCCGCGCTGAGCTGGGCTGCGAAAACGGCATCTATGAGAGCTGGTGCTACCTTCTTGGTTGCGTTCGTAATGCACTTCATCGTCATCCATTGGCTGTGTGGTTTAACCAAGTACGTCCAGTAGCTTTCCCAATTCAGCCTAGCCAATGCTTGGATTGCTTTCCCTTTTGCCTGCGCTTTCTGCCTCCATTCTGTTTCCAGTTGCAACTTGTTTGGTAGGTACCCCGGGGTGGTTTCTGTAATTAAATTGGCCCTGTGTAAATTCTCATTTACACAGTCGATAAGAATGCTTGCCTGTGTCGCCGTTGTCTCTGCTGCTTGCTCCGCCTGCGTGATTTGTTCGTCCCATTTATTAAAGAGCAGCTCCTTATGATTTTCATTAATCTTGGGTGCCCCTGCTCTTTTCCCTTCCTCGTCATCTTGCCAAGTCAGATATTCTGTCACCCTCTTGTCGTTCTGATCATAGTCGCTCCGCAATTCCACCACCTGACTGGTGATTTTGTCGCTCAGCTCACAAAAGTGCCTCCACTGTGATATTTTACGTCCCAACTCTTCCTGTTGCTGCAGTAGTTGCTCGTTCAAGCCAATGGACTCTGAAATAAACTCTGCCAGTTTAGGCTCATCTTTATGCATTTCTTGCACCGTCTGCAGTTGTTTTTCTTTTTCTTCAAGACTTTTCTGATAGCCTATCTGCATCTGTTGAAAGTCTTCATGTAGCTTTTCTAGCTGTCTGGAAGCTTCAGTGTTCACGTTGGCTTGTTGCAACTGTTGTTGTAGCAGTTGTATATGATTTTCTTGTTCCTTTAAAAGTTGCTAAACTTCAGAGGCCTTGTCAATAGTTGCAGAGGCATATGCTCCTACAATCTGAGACAGCTTCGTGAGATTTTCGGTCGGATTATTATTTGGGTCTTTCCACAAGACGTCCAAATGTTCAGCATTTTGAGACAGTGTATCCTCAAGCTTTCTCTTCTTTCTCTGTCTCCTTACAACTGCTTTGTGTTGGGGACTGTAGAATACATCCAGTGGGGGGATTTCTTCTACGTTAAGTAGGAGTTCTGAGGTTGGAGCGATAGGAAGGCATTCAGCTTCTGTGGCGCTACTGACCATGGTTGAAACGACTTCTTGCACCACCTGTGTATTGCTCACAGGTGTCTTCGGGACTTGCCCTTCAAGATTAATTAATTCATTGAAGGTTTCCCACTCTTTATCTAGCTCTGTTGTGACAAGGGGTGCTTTGATGACAGGAGGGGGGACATCTCTTGGTGGTGAGGCAATAACTCGATGCTGAGACATTGCACTCGACTGAGCTGTGTCTTTGGTCGTTTCTTCGTTTTTTCCTTGCTCGTGACCAGACTCTTTAGGATGCTCAGATACTTCTTGTGCGGCGTTGGACTTAGACCTGGAAGTGCTGGAGTTTTCACTGAGGCTGATGCTCGGAGTCGGTTCTCTAGTAGGTATTCGCAGCTTCTCTAGTGGAATACTAGCCAGCCTTCTTTCTCTGTATAACGTGAATTTCTGGAGGTCACCTGAAGACAACCTCGACTGAGCTTCCTGCAAAATTTCTTTGAGCGAGCTCTTACTCTGAAAGAGATCATCAAACAGATCTTTCTTTCCAGAGAACACTCTTATCTTGACGTTCGTTGTGAATTCTTGGGCCACATTATTTGGGTCGAATGGCCTTGCTGGGAACTTAAATAATTGAAGACACGTCACATTCTCCACCTCGCCAAAAGCGTGTCCTACATCGAACAAAGAGAAGGCCCCACAAGTGACGGGAAATTGAGGCCAAATGGCCTTCTTCTTGTCCTTTAGGTCCTTGGTTAAGCCGCCTTCAGAACAGGTTTGATAAGCGATTTCCCGGGCCAAAAGTTTATCAGGGATATATAGGGGTAGGACATGTGGAGGTACAGTGCTTCCAAAAACTCTAATGTAAGTAAACCATTCTTCCCCAAACCATCTTGCGACGGGGAGGATGTCAATTTGGGCCTCGGGGGAGCACCTTGGGGGTCCTTATCGTATATCATTCTATATAGGGGCAAAATAACCCCATGGCAAATCTGGTAAAAATGAGGGGCAAACTGGGAATCCCATAAGATCTTGTGATAAACATGGATGGGCAATGGGTCTTGGGTAGTCCATTTCCAACCCATAGTAGGAAAATTAGATACAAGACAAACAGAATCCATAATATAGGCAGACAGATAAAAAGGAGGATAGACCCTTTGAGAAAAGGATCTCTTAGACCGGTAATTGACAACGGCCGTGTATAGAGTATCAGAAAGGATTTTGGCCCAATCTAGGATTTCGGCGTTAGTGGCAGCATCAATTAATGGCAGCCATTCAGATGAAAACTTGTTGATATCTGGCATCCCAAATAACCTACAGAGCATAGCCGCAGCAAAACAATATGGAGAGGTGAGGGAACCAGTGCTGTACATACCGTTTTTATCCTTTTTTAGCGGCTCGTCTCTTCTAGACCATTCTTTAGTGGTGTCTGATAGATCTGGATTCTCCGCCGCGAACTTCCTAACGAATTGTGCATTATAGGTCGCTTGCGGTTCAGGAAGATGATACATAAGCTTCAAATCTTGCGCAGCAAACGATCCTACAAGCCCATGTCCATGAACTTTGAATTGTCTGCCCTTCAATTCTGCATCATCCAATATCCATTTGATCATATCTGTGTATGGTAGAATTTTGGGTCTCGCCGCTATTCTGTGGAGGAATGAACATGCTAGGTCCTCCAAGGTCACCTCAGAAGAGCGTGGTGCGTCCGCGACAGCAGTCACCTTCATTATTCTAGGCTTTTCTTCCTCTAGCAGCCTGTACATACCGTCCCATGTTGATATCCCTACGTCTTTGTTGCAGGCTGTGTCTGTGTACAGGGGTGCCATCTCCTTGGCCTTCTCTCTTGCTTCGGAGCTTTGAGCTTTGTTCTTCTTTCCCATTTCGCTTTGCGTTTCTGTCTGAGTCGTCTTCGCGTTTTGTTCCTGCAGATTACAAGTGAAATGGAAATGACTGATCCAGAAAGGTGATGGGAGAGTTTTAAATGCAAGAGATAAATCAAATATGCCACCTTACGTGAAGCAAATCTCTACCAAGGCACGCGTCTTTAATCCATTTAATAACTGACAACTAATTCATTTACTATCATTAAAAGCGCATGATTTCGGGTCAGATTATAGTAAGTGGCTTTTTCTTTGAATGGCGCGCCCGAAGGATTCGTACCGAAGTGATTTATGATTTGCTGACGTAACCTCGCATGTCGCGCGATCGCTAATCGCATCATCGCAAATCGCATGGATGTGGCATCGCAGCGATCGCAATATCGCAGATCGCAGGAATTTGATGTTCACAAAAATCTTGCCTGGCTCATTTCTGCGATATGCGATCTAGCGATCGGCGTTATCGCAGATCGGGGGATCTTTAAGTTTTCTTCATGAGCGTTACTAATTTGCGATGCGATGTCATTATTAACATGAGGATGGTGCGCATAAAAAGGGGAATGAAGGTGTTTCATATCTTTTGCAATGCGACCTTAAGGTTTTCTCTTTTATCATAGACTTAGGCTTTAAAATATCTAAGAGGCTTTTTCCAAGCGTATGATTGTGACTTCAAAAAGAAACTCTTGCTTTCTCTAAAAATTAGCTAAGGGTCCCCATTCATTCAGTATCATGGTTGATACTTAATTGAATAAGGGGGGTGTTGCTGGCTACAACAGGCCTACAAATTGGAGTTGCCTCCATCTTCATGTGTACATCTAGTCTTCCATGTTTCTTGCTTCTAGTATTATTTTCCTCACTAGGGAGACACTCAAAGTTTTCCATGTTTCAAGTGTTGAGGACAATACTTCTTTGATGGGGAGGGGCATGTTAAGCCTTATATAAGCCCCATGTTAACCCAAAATCCCCATATTAGGCCATAGATAATGAGTGATTACATTTCCATTGTTATATTGTTAAGTAGGCTAGAACACCTCATAGTCCCATTTTATTATAATCGTATGCTTTGTCTACTCTATATATATATATATATATATATATATATATATATATATCTATATATATATATATATATATATATATATATATATATATATAGATATATATATATATAGATACACTAAGGAGACCTAGTCTTAGGATCATCAAATATTGTCTTGTGCATTCTAATTAGTAACTCAAGCTACCTTTGTGCCCAAGGAGTGTGCATAACACATGCGAAAATCTCTTTGAAAATCCTAAAGGGGAAACCTCCTTTTAAAAATTCAAAACATTCAAAACATGTTTTGTCTCTTCAAGAGTCAAACATCAGTGTAATACCAATTCAACTTTGGAGCAATAAAGGGTATCATCAATGATAAGGTATTGTTTAGAGTTAGAGTGGATGTGTTAATGGTCATTATGGACCAACTTGGGTTGAAAGCATTGAGACTAGAGATAGATGTAATATTCCCAATTTTGTGAGTGAAAAAATGGCTAAAGGGTTTTGCCCAATTATGATTAAAAGGGGGGAAATATTATTTTTATTAGAAAAGTGTAATAAAATAATATTTTATTGGAGAATGGCAGAAAATATTATTTTATTAAAATGGTGGAAAAAAACTATTAAGTGTAATATGGCCCCCACTAATATAATAATATTAAAAAGGATCCTATAAGCATGGAGAGAAATTATAAAAGGAGGAGAGACTCATTTGTTGGCTATCTTTTGACTATTACACTTCACATTTCATCTTCTCTTGGAGTTTTTTAGCACAAGAAGAGAAGTTACATTTAGCACAAGAGTTCCAAGTGGAATTCCATCCTCATTTCGGAGAACTTTGAGTGTCTCCCTAGTGAGGAAACTTGGGGAGTCCAATTTAGGATTTCCACAGAGCTTATCGCAAGTGTTCACAGTTTTGCACACTCCTTGGGCATAGAGGTGACTCAAGTTACTCATTGGAAGATCAGTTATTTTGGGTTGGTGTTCCAACTATTTTGCACGAGGTTTAATCTATTAATGTTGGTGATTTATGGTAGATTTGCAAGGCTGAAGATTAGCATTATTTGTGGGTTGAATTTCTTATTTCTGGTAGTGCGTAGAGCTCATGGGAGAAATCTTGCGTAGGGGTAAAGGAAGGCTTGTTTTCCAAGGAGTTTGGTTTGGAGAAAAAGGTAGTTTCTAAAGGAATTTTGGTAGCAATTTGTGGACCTAGAGTTAATCCATTCTTGTGGGTCAAATCACTTCAACTTTTGGTAGTGTGTGGGCCTTTTTGGAAGAGCCTACACAAGTATAGAGAGGAGCAGATTAGGAGGATCAAGATCTGGTGGTTCTAGAATCCCTGGAGGGATATTTTAGTGGAGTGGATTCTTTAGTGGAGGAGGTTGTGGATTGTTCCAATAGATAATTCCTTTAGCAGAACATAGCAACAACTAGTTGTGCAACTAGCAACATTTTGTGCATTTCCTTTCAGCTTGGAGTGGAGCCAAACCCTTTCTATGTTTTGGTGGATATTTGGAGGAGAGTCCATAGATGAAGTTTCATAATTTTCTGAGTAGAATACAAGGTATAATTTCCAGTAGGGTGTATAGTTAGCCTGAGAGCCATTTGCACCACTTTTGAAGGCTTCTTCCTCATCTGGATTTATCCCAAACTATTACTTGGTTTTTGTGGGTTTGGTAAGAGGAGTACGGGGTTAAATTTTCAGATCATTTTGAGGAGTATTCAACCTTGAGATCAGCATTCCATCCAACAAACAACAACAAATTATTTCTAGGTAGTACGCAAATTTCTCTGGGGACACTTCCACACTTGGGTTCGAGTAATATTTTCTACGTTTTTCTCAACTTGCATAGTGATGAGCACCAATATTGCAGCAAGAATGTTGCAACTCCTGGGGCTACCAACTTTACTTTATCAACTTGGGGCTTGTACAAACTTGGAGGTGACAGTGTTGTATACATAAGTAGATGTGATGGGTCCACTCTTTGTCACTGCTAAGCTGGCGATAGACCACTATGGTTTCTCAAACCAGCCTTCTATTGATTCAGAAGAAGCTTGATTACTAATTAGGAAAGGGGAATTTTTCACTAATTGGGAGTATTGGAATAGTGTTTATTGCAGTAAGGAAAGACAGAAATCAAATGCTTTAAACACACCACTCATCTAACTAATTTCTAAGAGATTTTGCTTCAAAAGAATTCTAAGGTAACATGTGTGTAATCCTAACTGTCCTAGGTATGCAATCTGAAATAATCGAGCATTCTGATATTGTGCATATGAATGAACATAATAGCTCTTTTTCTTCTTGTCCCTTTTTTATGAAATTGTAAATTCTAAACCCACTTGGTGATGTGGCAAGTGGGTTAGAGATGGTGGTGAAAGGCCAGATGGCTTGGGAGGCAAGTAGGGGTCTTCTCCTATCCTTCAGGATGCATTTTCCACAAATTGGCCTCAAAACAAGCCACTATAGGTCGTCCTAGAGGATGTCCTAATGCTTCCTACAGGATGTCCTAATGCTCCTGCAGGATCCCGTGTATTCCTATAGGATCCCGCCAAGCGCAATAGGAGTGATTTGGAAGGTGGTATAGGGCTTACGGAAGGTGAATGGTGGAAGAAATAAGGTAGGGGAGTGGCTAGGAATTTTTCAGAGCTTAAAACAGAGTTTGTGAGATGGTTGTGTTGGCATTATGATATAGGTGTTTTCCTTGATGGCAACTCATATAGATCACAATTCACAGTGCAACAGGTTAACAGCAAAGGATTACAGATCAGACCCCAGAGATTAAAGAAAGAGAATGGTTTAAGTAGTATACGTTGGTTCACTTTGTCCAAGAAGCGTATCCAGGCAGGTCTACAGGAAAAAAAAAAAAAAAAAGAGTGTATACATATACACACACTTTCACAGAAGGAAAAGTATGTATGGGATGGAAAATCAAGGTTTTGGTCTGAGGTATTGGTCCTAAGTGGTTTAGGTCCAAGGTATTAAGAAATGCCTAAAACTATATAAGGAGGATAAGATCAAAGGGATACGTGTGCAAGTAATGAATATCTTATGAAGAGTTAGATCAAAAGCAAATATACATGTTATGGGTTTCTGATGCTTTGCTTGATATGAACTGAGGATGCACCTAAGTGGACGATGATGGATGAAATCTAATGTTGGATGAGGATCATAAGACCTCAAATGAATCATCAATATGTGGTTTGATCATGGATAGTCTAGATATGAATACTAATGCATGTTTTATTATATAAATGTTATGATCTGGGTATGACTGAAGTCTCGAATAGCTATGAATTTTAAGTTAGTATTTTCATATATGTACGTTGGTTCTCTTTGATAAAAGTATGTATACATGTTGGTTCAGCACATTGAAGTAGCGTATACATTATGAAATATGATGTTTGAAGTTGCAATTGGTTCTGGTTATTCAGGGTTCTGCTCTGTGTTCTGGTGACTGTGTTCTGAATCTTCAGATTGATTGAATGTGATTTTCTTCAGTGATTACTTGTATTGCAGTGGTGATTGATTTTGAGCTTCAATGTTGTTGATGGGTCCAATATGAAAATTAGATGAAACTAGGCCTTTAGATTATGGTGTTGTGTTCCAGGAGTATCCAGTCTGAAAATTTATGAAACTTGGTCCCTGGAGGAAGAGAGAAAGTCGTAGCCTTCTGTAGGTCAGTGCCTATGTACTAGTAAATGGATCAGCTAGTACAAGAGCCAGGGAGTTGGAGCTCCCTTCCAGTAGGAGCTGGAAAATGAGTGAAGGTTGGACCCTATTGTAGGCCGGCACCTACGTACTAGTAAATGGATCGACTAGTACAAAAGCCAGGGGGTTGGAGCTCCCTTACAGTAGCAGCTGGAAAACGAGTGAAGGTTGGAGCCTTCTATAGGATAGCGCCTATGTACTAGTAAATGGATCGGCTAGTACAAGAGATAGGGGGTTGTAGCTCCCTTCTAGTAGAAGCTGGAGAACGAGAAAAGGTTGTAGCCTTCTGCAGGTGGGTGCCTATGTACTGGTATGAGTCTGCACCAGTACAAGATTGTAAACATGTTTTTCTTATATTAAAAGAAGACAACAGCAGGTGGTTTTTGTCCTTCATTGAGTTTCCACCTTAAATCTTGGTGTTCATGCGTGTTTCTTATGTGTGATGGTATATTTTGTTATTACTTCACATGGTTACTGTTTATATGGTTAATAAAGTATTGATGCACTGATGAAAGATTAACATATGATGAATTAACTGAATCATAAGCTCACTAGATATATGTTGGTTTCCTTAAAGACAGTTGTGTGTACACACCAGTTACCTTCATTGAAGTAGCGTATACAAATATGAGTATGAAAAGAAAAAGTTATTGATTTGTAAATACTGATTCACCCCCCCCCCCCCCTAGTATTATTTCCAACAATTGGTATCAGAGCAAGTCCTTTAGAATAAGCTTAATCACTTAAAGGGAGATTGGATTAGGTCCCTAAAGTCAATACATACTTGAATTGTTCCTTGCTTTTTGTCTACGGGAACTAGATTAGATACCCACTCAATTAGATGAATGGGGTATATGAAACCCACCTTTAGCAGCTTTTTGACTTCAGCTTTGATAGCTGTTGCTTTTCTAGGGTTAACCGGTTGAAGTTTTTTATGAATAGGTTTATCATTTTCATATGTCTTGATCTCATGCTGGACAATAGATGGATCTATTCCAGGAATTTCCTCATAAGACCAAGCGAACACATCACGAAACTCTTTGAAGAGATCGGTATAAATTTGAATTTCTTCAGGGGAACAGTCAGCTCCGATGAAGACATTTTTGATTATGTTAGGATTCCTAGAGATGTTCACTGGTACAGTTTGTGAGATAACAAACATGTTACCTTCGGCAGAAAACTATGCTGGGGCCAAAGGGTTTAAAACTGTATGAACATCACTAGTAGAAGGACTAGACAAACTTGACTCAATTTCTTGCAAATGAGGGAGGAAATATGAACGATGATGTAGATCATCCCATGGTCTATCAACACCCATAATTGCTTCTAGGATTGCTTCCTCAGATGGTAATATTGTATCTAAGCAATCCTGAGTCGAAGTTGAATCGAGGGTCTAGGCCGAAGCCACATCTCCATCTAACTCCTCTGGTGAGAAAGGAGTAGGATGGGATTCTGCAGAGTTAACAATAGACTGATAAGAAATTTATGTTGCAGACATAAGACATTCCATTCCACCTACCTGCCCTCCATCTAATGTGGTGTTAGACGAAGGTAAAGGCCAAGGGTCCGAAAAATAATGAGTTCAAAAGAACTCTCTTCGAGAAGGTCCCTTGGAGGATGAAATAACATTGATTCTAGCTATAGGAGAAGGAAGATCAAAAATACCCATTAAAGAAGAGTACATCCCAACTCCTAAATTCTCTACAGGTTGCCTAGGATTGTCCACTAATGGAACAATAGAATCAGAAGATGCGTGGGAGTCACTCGGAGAATAGTCCATCTGATCAACTTTTACAATCCTCCCCTCATGAGGAAAACAAAGGATGTGAAATAATGATGAAACTATGGCATCCATATCGTAAATCCAATTCCTGCCTAAGAGGAGGTTGTAATCCAGATTCACATCAACTATTTCTACCTCAATATTTACCACCTTTCCCCCAACATAGATGGGAAAGGCTGGAATAATCTCGTGCAGCCTATGAGAATGTCCATCAAATGTCGTCAATAGAGTCGATGAAGGAATAGCTTGATGTGATCCAATGGCCTTCCAACATGACATGGACATCACACATGTGGAAGCTCCCTTATTGATAACGGTTCGAAAGATTTTGGTCTTTCGATATGTCGACTTTATCTGAAAAGCCATATGATGGGGGAGTCTCTTTTTTACATTTGACATATCAAAAGTGAGCACAAGAGAATTTTTTGGATCTACTGCTCCGATTGCCAATATTAATGCACTCCTCTGAGCAGGGCATGACTAGAGTATCTCTAATGCAAACATAGCACGAGGAATTTGAGCCAGATCTTCTACAATCGAGTAGTTATGGGCTGACCTAGAATTAGGGTTAATGGTTGAGCACTTTGTGGAGCCTTTTGGCATCTGAGGTATAGACTCAACAGAGGGCCTATCAATATGGAGCGACTCTGAGGCATCGAAAGCAAACTTAGCCTTAGATGATTCTAATTCACTGTAATCACGCGATCACGTAGTGACGTCGATATGCAAGCTCATCATGTAGACATTTGAAAAATTATCCCCTTCCTGGTTGATCCCCATTGCATAACTTGCATGGAAAGTTTACTTTTTTCTTGTACTCTTTCTTACCCCCTTCGGCATCATTGTCGGGTTTGTTTGCATTGCCATTCCCATCCTGGCTCTTTTTCCTACCTCGCTCTTTCTTCTTCCCATCAGATTGTTGGTTTCCTTTGGGGTTAGAAGTTTGGATGGCATTTATAGACATTGGTTGGGAAGGTGTAGATACAGATGGTGATGCCTGCATAGAAGAAGTAGTTTGTAAAGACAACTGATGTAATTGCTTCAGTAGGTTAGCCGTATTGGCATCAATTGATCTGACTAGCCTGTCATCATGGGGACTTGGCTTCGGTTTGTCTATATCCACCTTGGATCTAGGAGCATTAGGTAGAATTTTTAGAAGAACCCCAAACTGAGAATATATAAGTTCCAACTACCGGGCTTTGAAAATATCCTGCACTTCAGTGAAAACACCAGAGAGGTACACATCCTTAGAGATCTCAGGTTGTAATGATTAAGAAACCATTCAAGAAGGAATTCTTGTGGAATATAGACAACTTGTCCTGACGATGAACCACACTGGTTGGTTCGAAACGCGTCGACAAATGATATTCCATGTGATTTTCGCCAAAGAATCTTTCTTAAACTGAATATAGGCTTTAATGAGCCTCTTCCTTCTCCTCCATTCCTGGATATGATCCAAAATGTGAGTTGCCTGATCCTGTTGGAAATTAGCCAGAAGCTTAGTTCCAGCATCATATCGAACAGGAAATTGAAAATGGTTCAAAAATATAGTATCCAAATCGCCGAAAGAAGTGAAGGTGCCCCCTGGAAGTTCTATGTACCACTTAGCCGCATTTCCAGTTAGGGTACGTTGAAATAATCTCAACTTGATTGAATCGTCTATCAGGGAGTTTGACGAACACCATAAGTGGAAAGTGGCTACATGGTCACCTAGAGCTTCACCAGTCTTCCCCTCAAATTTTGGTATATTTTAGGGAAGTTTGGTTTAGACCGGAGGCCAACCAGGTTATACCTAATCGGATCATTAGTCAATTTAGAGAGATCTAGCAAGTTTAGCGTTGCTAAAAAAGGCAGTCGTGGTAGACCCTGTGGATTCCACCCAATGTGGGCGGAATTCCCAACATTCTGAAAAGAATGACCTGGATTTGTGAAGGCATCAAGTTGCCTAATGTAACTCATAGACCCAACTGAACCATAAGGAGCTCCTTGTGGTCCAGAAAAAACCAGAGTTTGACCAACTCCTGCTGAAAAACCTCTGAAACTAGTAAAGTTTCCCCTTAGAGAATTGCTAAAAGGAGCAGAGAGCCCTTGCTTAGGGTTCCATGCATCAGCATAGGGAGAAAAGTTCTGGAAAGAAATGACAGAATAATATGGCATATTCCCTTGTTGGTTGAAATAAGATTGGTTCTCAGCTCCTAACCCACTAACTGCAGGGTTTGTCCAACTTTGAAACGGATTATAACCTTGACCCATAGAGGAAAAAAGGAATTGATCCCAAAGTTGAATTGGAATGTGGTATATGACCACCCCTGAACGGGAAACCCTGAAAAGAAGTTGGTCCACTTGCCATGGATGTGGAGGTAGCTGATGGAATAATTAAAGGAACTGAAGGAATGGAAGTAGAACCAAATATAGCAGTGCTAGCATTAATGGAAGGTATATAAATGGTTCCTCCTCCTTGTACGGATACAGGAGTTTGCATACTCGTAGCACTTGTCATGGATGCCATGCTTCTATAGTGGTCATTAAAGGAAAAGATCGATATAGAACTGGACTCAAAGGCCTGTTGGTCGGAGTCCCGACGTATAATAAAATGTCTGGATAATCGGGAGGAAGAGGAGAATTAGGAGCCACAATAGACTCAGAAATATCTTCAACCTCAATATTGTCTTCTGACTGGAGGAGGAATCGAGAAAGAACTGGAGTGCTTCCTCTCTAACTCTCTATCTGTACCAGGTCTATCTTGTGAATCAATAACTCCAACTGGAGGATCAATCTTCTATGTGCATGTTGCCACTGGTTAAAAATCACTGGTAGGATTGCTCCTACACCTTTGACGAGAAGGCTTAGGACTCATAGGTGATAGCCCATGAAGTCTCCTGGACTAACGAGCCAATCGATCAGCAACTTTGAATTATTTTTAATAGATATACCTCAAAAAATTGTAAAGCTACGCCAACTAGGAGAAAAGAGCACTCTCTAAAAGTCCCTAAAGATATAAGCAATCAAACAACTTTCAAGTATTTCTGCTCCGGGTGATTAGGACCAAACACCAAAACAGAAGGAAGTCAAAATCAAGGGCCTTCTGAAAATAGTCTAGGGTAATTACTCCCCAGACCTACTAGCAAAGCTATCAGAAGTAGTTATGCTAACCTCTAGATAACATACTTTGCCGGTGCAAGCACCCAATCTTTGCAAGGGTACCCTCCAGAAGTATTGTTGAATGTGATGCAACGTCAGCCTCAGGTTTCACAAGATTTCCCTTCACATCCACCTATGTGATCCCTAGGAAAGGCAACTATGGATACCAACTCGTATCAAAATCCAGGCAGAATAGTCGTGAGGCGGGATCCAACAAGTAGGAGAGGGGGTATCTCTCTTCCTTGTCTTCACTCTCCCTCGTGCTTAACTCCTAATCATGGAGCTTTCCCGATATTTCTAACAATATTGGGTTTCGCTCTTTATTCAACTTCTAAGTTTTGTAATTTGAGCGGCCTTGGAGAGTTAACTCTCCACTCACCTATTCCAAGGCCCTAATGAACCTAAACTTGTTGGTGTTTATTAATGACAACAATAAAAGTTCTAGTTCATTTTATTAGATCACTTGATTTTATATAGTTGTTCTTTAAGTCAAGGAGAATTACGAGAGTGAAAATGATGATGTTCTATGACGCAAAAGAAATCAATAGAAAACTAACTATATGGATGCAGTCATTTTCTTCGATGAAGAGTGATTTCTACTTG
Organism: Pinus tabuliformis; assembly: GCA_031772625.1. Lineage (NCBI taxonomy): Eukaryota > Viridiplantae > Streptophyta > Pinopsida > Pinales > Pinaceae > Pinus > Pinus tabuliformis. The sequence goes on from CM062814.1 coordinate 150,103,376, forward strand.
GATTCTACAAAAACCTATATATAAGCAAAATATTTTTTTTTTTTTTTTTTTTTCTGAAACAATCAACACACACCCAAAATCTAAAATGACTAAGAATGCTTAAAATGCAAACTAACCAAATGCAAGTCAAAATGATGATGCAATATCCTAAATAACAGTCACAAGAAAATTTGTTTCTTTATAGAGAGAATAAGCCAACTTGAAAATGAAGAGGGAAAAAAATTAAAAACAAATCTCTCTCCAAAGCAAGCAGAACAAATTGCAAGAGATCGCAATTTGCTTCTCAACAACAAAACAAAAGAAACCGTAAACCAAAAGCTTGGAAAAACAAAAACAAAAAGCAATGTTTTTTGTGTTTTTTTCTTTTAAGGAAACAAAATCAACTTTTTGAGGTCACAAAAGTACTACTAAAATTTGAAATATCAAGAAATAAGTACAAGGAGTCTTCCGATCTCGCAAGTTATAAAACTCATGAATAAATTAAGAAAGACTACAAACTTGCACAAACTGATCCGAACAGTAGCAAAAGCTTTCAGCAAACCAACAAAATGTCAAGAAATAAATACTTTCAAACTTGCCAAAAAGACTCTCAAAAAGGCACGAAAAGCAACAAGGCCATAAAACAAGGAAAAGAAAAGCAAGGGAACTTGAAATCTGGGTTGAAAACGAAATCAAAATCAATTTCTTGTTCTGGAAAACCAGAACATCCAAGAACTTCAAAACGAAGCCTTGAACCCAAGACACAAACTATAAACTTGCTTAAGAAGCAATCCTAGGCCAAACAAGACTTTTCAGTGAGAAGGAGATTTTGAAAAAGAAAGCTTGCAAGAAAACTGAGTTCTCCAGACAACAGATGACCATGCAATACATAAAACACCAGGCAGTAGACCTAACTGGGCAAAAATATTTTAAAAAACAATTCAAAAATTGCATACATCACTGTGTAAAGACACAGAAGTGTGCACATGCATTTCTAATACAAGAAACTCGCATATACGTGAGTCTTCTTGAAGAAACCTGCATGTATACGTGACTGTAACCTAAGAAAATAGCGTATACAAAGCTTAATTAGGAAAAAACAAAAATCAAAGTCTGATCAAGAAGATCAGACTTGATGCTTGGGACACTAATGGATCAAACAACACTGTAAAAGCAAGCAATCAAGAAATTGAACCCTAATTGAGAACAAACAACCCAAACCAGGAATAACAAGAATGTTATCCCCAGTGGAGTCACCAATTCTATTGTGGGTGAGACCACCCTAGGGTCTTGGGTTGAGAACCCCAACAGAGCAGAGGGCAAACCACAACAAGAAATGCTCAAGCAATCAACCTAAATGCTTATTCTATTGAACTATGTAAGAGTGTCCTTACCCGGAAGTCCTACGTTTGAGTAGATCCCACAGGGTGAAAACCCTCAGCTTCTCTTGATATCTTCGAAACCTGAAAATTATTCAAATGAAACATATACAGCAGTAGAAACATAAAGCATGTTCATGATATTAACTTTAAATCATATAAATGAATGAACAATTACGCATCAATGTAAGATTCATAAATGAATTACAATATAAATAGATGCATAAACACATTTAATATTGGAAACAGAACATCATTCCTTTATTGAAGTTAGCTACAAGTAAAGTGGAGAAATATGACCTGAGTCCTTCTCCGGCTCCAAGCGGAACTGTCCTCTGGATCCATCCTTTCCCGGCCTCAGCAATCTTCCTCCATCACCAATACAAGGATATATTCAAGAAAGATGAAGGATATCTCCAACAAGGAAACAAGGGTTTCTTGAAGCTTTGGAGAGTGCAGGAGGCACAGGGATTTCGTCAGACTCAATCGGGGATAATTTCACTATAGTATCAATATCTCATCTCTTCTCCCATAAGGCCTTCCCATGGAGGTTTATTTATACTTCTCCAATTTAGTTTTTCAGTTGGGAAATAGTTGGGCCACAGGTGATAGGAGGTGAGTAACAGGTAAAACCCATGAACTCTTCCCAAAATTAAGGAAATTTAATTTTTTAAGTGTTTTAACATATGTACGTGGGTTGGGTATATGTTGACCCACGTGTACATGCTTTTATCATAGGGAAAAGTAGCATATAGGGAATAAAACATTGTTTTTTAGATTTTGGACCAAGTCTAGAAGGAAGGGTTGCCCTAGGACATAATCAGAGCATCAGATCTACCAAGAGTGGTAAAAGGTGCTATAACACTAGAGGGAGCTGAAAGTCTAAAACTTCAGTATTCCAATTCTCATATGCAGCTATTATGAATAGAAGTCACGTATATACGCGATTTAGAAGCTACACGGTTGCGTATATGGTGTTTTAAAGAAAAATCAGTGGGACGGACTCAGGAAAATGGGTCTCATATGGTTCAATCAATTATCAATTATCTGTTATGTTCTGATTGATGATGATTAAAGTCTATTGATGAAATGTGGAAGTGTTTTTTTACCTTCATAAGTTGTTGATAATTTGATGAATAATTGGTTGATGATGATGCCTTAATGATTCTTACTGACAAATGCAATGATCAGATGTGACAGTGAACAGATGGCACATGTTCAGGGGGAGCATATGCTTCTAATAATGCATTGTTGGCATTATAACAGAGGACCTTGGTACATGATGATACTTATACTTCTTTATTCACATAGTTTCTTTGATTCAGATGACTCTTTTTGATAATGGACATATACGGGTTATTGATCTTGATGCTGCTGACAGATACTTGTGGTACAGATCATATATGGTGTATGATAAGTGTTGATGAATATTATGGTCTTGTTTAGATTATCGGTCCTTGTTATAATTTCATGTATATCATTTGATGTAAAGGTCATGAAAAGACCTAATTTGTAACCCCACTATGCATGGGAAGGATGATGTAATAATTAGTCATGTATAAACATTTGGTATATCCCCACTTGGTTGGGTGGATGAGTCAAATTTGGTGTATCCCCACTTGCTCAGGTGATTGATGTATGTATAATTCATTGGTCTTAGGGATGTCATACTCACTTAGTTGAGTTATAGAGTCATGTTATTCTTTTGAAAAATATATTTGCAGACTCTGCATGTACTCAAGGGGAGCATGGGTAGCATAATGTATATCAAAGGGGGAGAATATCTTGGTCCGCCCTTTGCCCTTGATGTCAAACAGGGAGAGTTTCTTGGTGTTGTTGTTGCCATAAAGTCCAAAGGGGGAGATTGTTGGAATTATGATATAGGTGTTGTCCTTGATGGCAACTCACATAGATGACAATTCACAGTGCAACAGGTCAATAGCAAAGGATTATAGATCAGACTAGAGATTGAAGAAAGAGAGTGGTTTAAGTATGTTACGCTGGTTCACTTTGTCCAAGCAGCGTATACATGCAAGTCCATAGAACATAAAGAGTGTATACATATACATGCACTTTCACAGAAGGAAAAGTGTGTATGGGATGGAAAATCAAGGTTTTGGTCCGAGGTATTGGTCCAAGGTATTTCGTCCGAGGTATTTGGTCCCAGGTATTGGTATGAGGTATTTGTCCTAAGTGGTTTTGGTTTGAGGTATTAAGAAAGGCCTAAAACTATATAAGGAGGAAAAGATCAAAGGGATAGGCATGAAAGTAATGAATATATTATGCAGAGTTAGATCAAAAGCAAATATGCATGTTATGGGTTTCTGATGCTTTGCTTGATCTGAACTAAGGATGCACCTAAGTGGATGATGATGGATGAAATATAATGTTGGATCAAGATTGTAAGACCTAAAATGAATTATAATTATGTGGTTTGATCATGGATAGTCTAGATCTGAATACTAACGCATGTTTTATTCTGTAAATGTTATGATCTGGGTATGACTGAAGTCTGGAATAGCTGTGAAGTTTTAAGTTAATATTTGCAGATCTGTATGCTGGTTCGCTTTGCTAAAAGTGTGTATACACACTAGTTCGACACATCAAAGTAGCATATACATTATAAAATATGATGTTTGAAGTTGCACTTGGTTCTAGTTGTCTTGGGTTCTGCTCTGTGTTCTGGTGACCTTGTTCTAGTGATAGTGTTCTGAATCTTCAGATTGATTGAATGTGATTTTCTTCAGTGATGATGGGTTTTCAGTGATTGGTTGCATTGTAATGTGATTGATTTTAAGCTTCAATGTTGCTGATGGGTCCAGTATGAAAATTAGATGAAACGAGGCCTTAATATTGTGGTGTTGTGTTCCAAGAGTATCCAATCTGAAAATTTATGAAACATGGTCCCTGGAGGAAGAGAGAAGGTCGTAGCATTCTGTAGGTCAGCACCTATGTACTAGTAAATGGATCGGCTATTACAAGAGCCTGGGGGTTGGAGCTCCCTTCCAGTAGGAACTGAAAAATAAGTGAAGGTTGGAGCCTTCTGTAGGTCAGCTCCTATGTACTAGTAAATGGATCAACTAGTACAAGAGCCAAGGGGTTGGAGCTCCCTTCCAGTAGCAGCTGGAAAACGAGCGATGGTTGGAGCCTTCTGTAGGCCAGCACCTACGTACTAGTAAACGAATCAGCTAGTACAAGATCTAGGGGGTTGTAGCTCCCTTCCAGTAGAAGTTGGAGAACAAGAGAAGGTTGTAGCCTTCTGCAAGTGGGTGCCTGCATACTGGTATGAGTCTGCACCAGTACAAGATTGTAAACAGGTTTTTCTTATATTAAAAGAAGACAACAATAGGTGGTTTTTGTCCCGCATTGGGTTTCCACCTTAAATCTTGGTGTTCATGTGTGTTGCTTATGTGTGATGGTTTATTTTGTTATTACTACACATGGTTACTGTTTATATGGTTAATAAAGTACTGATGCACTGATGAAATATTAACATATGATGAATTAACTTAATCATAAGTTCATTGGATATATGTTGGTTTCCTTAAAGACAGTTGTGTGTACACACAATTTTCCTTCATTGAAGTAGCATATACAAATTTGAGTATGAAAAGAAAAAGTTATTGATTTGTAAATTGATTCACCCCCCCCCCCTCTCAGTATTATTTCCAAAAATTGGTATCAGAGCAGGTCCTTTAGAAGTAGCTTGATCCCTTGAAGGGAGATCTTTCAAAATGAACAATCACGAAGGCATGGGATCTATCAGACCACTAATCTTCAAAGGGAACAACTTGGTATACTGGAAAACACGAACTAGAGCGTATTTTTAGTCACTTGTGGAGAAAGGATATTAATATTGAGCAGCAGTCCCCATGGATCCAGCAGAAAGGAAACATATGAAATCAATGCCAAAGTTGTAAACACCTTATTGGGAAGTCTATCAGAATTAGAATTCATCAAACTCATGCAGCTCAACACAGCCAAGGAAATATGGGATAGAATCATTCAAAGCTACGAAGGAGACTCCTAGGTAAAACGTGCTAAACTACAAACTCTCAGAATCCAATATGAAACTCTTAAGATGCATAGTTTGAAAGTATTTCTATTTATTTCTTGCGAGTAGATGGGATTGTAAATCATATGAGAAATCTGGGTGAAGAGATAAAGGAAGCTACTTTAGTTGAGAAAAATTTGAGATCTTTGTCCTTTACATTTGAGTCAAAAGTGTCTATCATAGAAGAAAAATAGGATCTTAAAACTATTACTGTGACTCAACTCCATGGAATCCTAACTGCCTTTGAAATGAGAAAAGGAGGTCCATCAGATATGAGAGACGCTGCTTTTAAAGCATCAACAAAGGAAAAGAAAAGGAAGATCACAATGAATCAGGACACATTTTAGAAGAAGAAGACGAGGTAAATTTTGTCAAGAAGCTCCAATGGGGTTCCAGAAGATTCAGAGGTAACCTACCATTCAAATGCTTTTCTTGTGGTAGAGTTGGTCAGTACGCTGCTAAATTCCCTCGTGTCAAAGGAAAGATGTCTGTAGAAGGAAATAGAAGTTATTATACTAATGATGATAGTGATGGCTTGTCCAATAGTGATGAAGATGATCAAGAAATTAAGCTACTCATGGCATATGAAAATGATGCATTAGAAAAGGAAGATTCTCTTAAAGAAATCAGTCAACTCAAAATCAGTTTGGCAGAAAAGGATACAGTCATAAACACAGTGACACATAAACTCACTGAAAAGGATAAACACAATGAAGTGTTAGAATGTGAAGTAGTAAGTCTAAGAAAAGAACTTGAGAAGACAAAGACTTTGAATCTTAGATTTGCTAAAGGATCAAAAACGTTAGATGAAATCATCAAAGTTTAGCGTTCACCTATTGTAAAGATTGGCCTTGGTTTTCATGAAGGTGAATTTAGCTCACAAGATGAGGTAAGGACTTCCAATGCAAAATTTGAAATGCTCAACAAGGAGATAAGAGGTCAACCCCATCAACAACAAAGGAAAGAAATACTTCAAATAAAAACATTGCCACCTAACTATGGAAGGGATAATTTTTTCTTTTCTGTGAAAAAAAATGTTGAATGTTTTAAATGTCATAATTTTGGACATGTTGCAGCCAAATGCAGAAGCAGAATGGTTCAAGATCGCCACACAGAAAGATCATCAGTTTCCAGGTACTTTAAGGGATATTTTTTACTTGCAATATGTTTGGTCACAAAGTTCTTGATTGTGATGGAAGGAATATGAAACATGTAAGATGCTATGCGTGTAACAAGTTTGGACATAGAGCAAAGGAATGCAAGAGCAAATTTCGGCCACCATACCAAAAAGAGAAAACATCATCACAATCCAAGGAATTGAAGAAGAAGGAATTATTGTCAGAAAGATGTGGCATAGCTCAGTTTACAGACATAACAGACCCAGGGGGAGATGAAAGTGTAAAACTTTAGTATTCCAATTCTCATACGCAGTTATTATGAATAGAAGTCACATATATACGTGAGTCAGAAGCTGCACAATCACGTATATGGTGTTTTGAAGAAAAAGCAATGGGACAGACTCAGGAAAAGGGGTCTGATATGGTTCAATCAATTATCAATTATCAATTATCTATTATGTTCTGGTTGATGATTATTACAGTCTGCTGATGATATGTGGAAGTGTTTTTGACTCTCATAAGTTGTTGATAATTTGATGAATAATTGGTTGATGATGATGCCTTCATGATTCTTACTAAAAAATGCAATGATCAGATTTGATAGTGAACAGATGGAATAGTTTCAGGGGGAGCATATGCTTCTAATAATGCATTGTTGGCATTCTAATAGAAGACCTTGGTACATGATGATACTTATACTGCTTGATTCACATAGTTGCTTTGATTCATATGACTCTTTTTTATAATGGACATATACGAGTTGTTGATCTTGATGCTTTTGATAGATACTTATGGTGCATATCATATATGGTGTATGATAGTTGTTGATGACTATCATTGTCTTGTTTATATTGTTGGTCCTTGTTATAAATGTCATGTATATCATTTGATGTAAAGGTCATGGAAAGACCTAATTTGTAACCCCACTATGCATGGGAAGGATGATGTAATAATTAGACATGTATAAACATATGGTATATCCCCACTTGGTTGGGTGGATGAGTCAAATTTGGTGTATCCCCACTTGGTCGAGTGATTGATGTATGTATGAGTCATTGGTCTTAGGGATGTCATACTCACTTAGTTGAGTTATAGAGTCATGTTATTATTTTGAAAAATATCTTTGCAAACTCTGCATGTACTCAGGGGAGCATGGGCATCATTATGTATATCAAAGGGGGAGAATATCTTGGTCCGCCCTTTGCCCTTGATGTCAAAGGGGGAGAGTGTCTTGGTGTTGTTATTGCCATCAAGTCCAAAGGGGGAGATTGTTGGAATTATGATACGAGTGTTGTCCTTGATGGAAACTCACTGAGATGACAATTCACAATGCAACAGGTTAACAACAAAGGATTACAGATCAGACTCCAGAGATTGAAGAAAGAGAGTGGTTTAAGTAGTATACATTGGTTCACTTTGTCCAAGTAGTTTATACACGTAAGTCCAAAAAACAAAAAGAGCGTATAAGTATACACGCACTTTAATAGAAGGAAAAGTGCATATGGGATGGAAAATCAAGGTTTTGATCCAAGGTAATTGTCCAAGGTATTTGGTCCGAGGTATTTGGTCCAAGGTATTGGTCCGAGTTATTTGGTCTGAGGTATTGGTCCTAAGTGGTTCTAGTCTGAGGTTTTGACAAAGGCCTAAAACTATATAAGGAGGAGAAGATCAAAGGGATAGGTGTGCAAGCAATGAATATCTTATGAAGAGTTAGATCAAAAGCAAATATGCATGTTATGGGTTTCTAATGCTTTTCTTGATTTGAACTAAGGATGCACCTAAGTGGTTGATGATGGATGAAATATAATGTTGGATTAGGTGCATAAGACCTAAAATGAATTATCATTATGTGGTTTGATCATGGATAGTCTAGATCTTAATACTATCGCATGTTTTATTTTGTAAATGTTATGATCTGGGTATGACTAAAGTCTAGAATAGTTGTAAAGTTTTATGTTAGTATTTGCATATATATATGTTGGTTCGCTTTTATAAAAGCATGTATACACGCTAGTTTGGCACATCGAAGTAGTGTATAAATTATGAAATATGATGTTTGAAGTTGCAGTTGGTTCTGGTTGTGCTGGTTTCTACTCTATGTTGTGGCGATAGTGTTATGAATCATCAGATTGATTGAATGTGATTTGCTTCAGTGATGATGGGTTTTCATCGATTGGTTGTATTGTAGTGGTGATTGATTTTGAGCTTCATTTTTGTTGATGGGTCCAATATGAAGAATATGAAAATTGGATGAAACAAGGCCTTCAGATTGTGGTGTTGAGTTCCAAGAGTATCCGGTCTAAAAATTTATGAAATGTGGTCCCTAGAAAAAGAGAGAAGGGCGTAGCCTTCTGTAGGCCAACGCCTACATACTAGTAAATGGATCATCTAGTACAAGAGCTAGGTGATTGGAGCTTCCTTCAAGTAGGAGCTGAAAAATGAGTGAAGTTTGGATCCTTTTGTAGTCTGGTGCCAATGTACTAGTAAACGGATCAGCTAGTACAAGAGCCAGGGGGTTGGAGCTCCCTTCCAGTAGCAGCTGGAAAATGAGTGAAGGTTGGAGCCTTCTCTATGCTAGTGCCTACGTATTAGTAAATGGATCGGCTAGTACAGAGCTAGGGGGTTGTAGATCCCTTCTAGTAGAAGCCAGAGAAAGAGAGAAGGTTGTAGCCTTCTGTAGGTGGGTGCCTTCGTACTGGTATGAGTTTGCACCAGTACAAGATTGTAAACAGATTTTTCTTATATTAAAAGAAGATAGCAGCAGGTGGTTTTTGTCCCGCATTGGGTTTCCACCTTAAATCTTGGCGTTCATGTGTGTTGCTTATGTGTGATGGTTTATTTTTTTATTAGTGCACATGGTTATTGTTTATATGGTTAATAATTATTGATACACTGATGAAAGATTAACATATGATGAATTAACTGAATCATAAGCTCACTACATATACGTTGGTTTCCTTAAAGACAGTTGTGTGTACACACAAGTTACCTTCATTGAAGTAGCGTATACAAATTTGAGTATGAAAAGAAAAAGTTATTGATTTGTAAACACTGATTCACCCCCCCTCTCAGTATTATTTCCAAAAATTGGTATCAGAGCAGGTCCTTCAGAAGAAGCTTGATCGCTTGAAGGGAGATCTTTTAAAATGAACAATCACAAAGGCGTCGGATCTATCAAACCACTGATCTTCAATGGGAACAACTTGATATATTGGAAAACACGAACCTAAGTGTATCTTCAGTCACTTGGAGCTGATGTTTGGGGAATTGTGGAGAAAGGATATCAATATCCAGCAACAGTTCCCATGAATCCAGCAGAAAGGAAAACATATGAAATCAATGTCAAAGTTGTAAACACCTTATTGGGAAGTCTATCAGAATAAGGATTTGTCAAACTCATGTAGCTAAACACAACCAAGGAAATATGGGACAGAACCATTCAAAGCTATGAAGGAGACTCCCAGGTAAAACGTGCTAAACTACAAACTCTCAAAATCCAGTATGAAACTCTTAAGATGCATAGTGATGAAAGTATTTCTAGTTATTTCTTGGGAGTAGATGGGATTGTAAATCATATGAGAAATCTGGGTGAAGATATAAAGTAAGCTACTTTAGTTGAGAAAATTTTGAGATCTTTGTCCTATAAATTTGAGTCAAAAGTGTCTTTCATACAAGAAAAACAGGATCTCCAAACTATTGCTATGACTCAACTCCATGGAATCCTAACTGCCTTTGAAATGAGAAATGGAGGTCCATCAAATATGAGAGAAGATGCTTTTAAAGCATCAGCAAATGGAAAAGAAAAGGAAGAGCACAATGAATCAGGACACATTTCAGAAGAAGAAGATGAGGTAAATTTTGTCAAGAAGCTTCAACGGGGTTCCAAAAGATTCAGACGTAAGCTACCATTCAAATGCTTTGCTTGTGGTAGAGTTAGTCATTACGCTGCTAAATTCCCTCATGTCAAAGGAAAGATGTTTGCAAAAGGAAATAGAAGTTATTATACTCATGATGATAGTGTTATCGGGAAAACTAGTGTCCATTCAGAGCTGCTAGTCCCACTAAGACGGGTAGCTATCTTAGAAACAAACAAACTAAAGTCACTTGTGTTTTCCTTTATGAGAAATAGATGAGAGAGAAGCAGAGAGTACCAACCTCAGTCTTTCGCTTGGCTCCTTGCTTGTTTCCTCTCCCCTTTGACAGATCTTTGCCGCTCCTTCCTCACTTGTCTCGCTTCAAAGAACACCTGTAGAGTCAAAGCAGCATAATACCATCAAAGCATAGAGATCTATAATCATAAACAATATAGGATTAGATATATATTAACCATACAAATGCATATATCAATACAAGATTCAGAGATATACAAGAATATGGAGGAAAACTCAAATAGCTTTATTGATAGAAGTAGTAGAAGAGAGGATTATAACCCATTGGTCTGACCCAGCACCATCCTCCCAGCATGAAAGCCCTCTTCACCTCATGAAAAGCTTAGATCACCCAACACTATGATGTTTCACAGAGAAACCAACAGTACTTCCTTACAAAATACAAAATTCCAGCCTCTGGATCTCTAGGATGAGGAATCCATATATAGATGTTTGCAAGTGGGTGAGTCAGCTTCTGGGATTTTTATTAATGTCATCTCTCTGATAGTTCTTGGTTCCACTTGGAGATTTCATGATCTCTTACTCATCCCTGGGTGAATTTAGAGAGAAAGTGTCAAATGGGTAGTTTCTAGAAGATTCTCTGAGTTTCCACCTAGCAAACTGCCTCTGCCATTTGTCTGCTCTTGCTCATCGCACCCTACAGAAGGGATTTCCAGTATGCATCACACTTTTTGCATGTGGTAGGTGAGATGCATCGCACCCTTAGCACTGGGCAGTCTGTATGGTCCTGTTTTGACCAGTTCTGAGTAGTTTTTCAGGGAGAACTTTTGGGAGATGATGTAATCAGCTGACCTTGCTCCTTTAGGGTATGAAACAACACTTTTAGGGACTTAGAAGCCCTTGTTTTATGGACATATGAGATTGGGGTTGCAATGCCCAAATATTTCTATAACAGATAGTGATGGCTTTTCCAATAGCAATGAAGATGATCAAGAAATTAAGCTACTCATGGCATATGAAAATGATGCCTTAGAAAAGGAAGATTTCCTTAAAGAAATCAGTTAACTCAAATCAGTTTGGCAGAAAATGATACAGTCATAAACATAGTGAAACATAAACTCACTGAAATGGACAAACACAATAAGTGTTAGAATGTGAAGTAGTAAGTCTAAGAAAAGAACTTGAGAAGACAAAGACCCGGAATCTTAGATTTGCTAAAGGATCGGAAATGTTAGATGAAATCATCAAAGTTCAGCATTCACCTATTATAAATATTGGTCTTGGTTTTCATGAAGGTGAATCTAGCTCACAAGATGAGGTAAGGAACTCCAATGCAAAATCTGAAATGCTCAACAAGGAGATAAGAGGTCAACCCCATCAACAACAAAGGAAAGAAAGACTTCAAAGAAAAACATTTCCACCAAACTATGGAAGGGATAATTGTTTCTTTTCTCTGACAAAAAATGTTGAATGTTTTAAATTTCATAATTTTGGACATGTTGCAGCTAGATGCAGAAGTAGAATGGTTCAAGACCGTCACACAGAAAGATCATCAGTTTCTAGGTACTTTAAGGGATATTGTTTTACTTGCAATATGTTTGGTCACAAAGCTATTGATTGCGATAGAAGGAATATCAAACATGTAATATGCTATGCATGTAACAAGTTTAGACATAGAGCAAAGGAATGCAGGAGCAAATTTCAGCCACCATACCAAAAGGAGCAAACATCATCACAATCCAAGGTATTGAAGAAGAAGGAATTGTTGTCAGAAAGATGTGGCATAGCTCAGTTTATAGACATAACAGACCCAGGGGGAGATGAAAGTGTAAAACTTTAGTATTCCAATTCTCATACGTAGTTATTATGAATAGAAGTCATGTATATACGTGAGTTAGATGTTGCATAGTCGCATACATGCTGTTTTGAAGAAAAAGTAGTGGGATAGACTCAAGAAAAGGGGTCTGATATGGTTCTGTCAATTATCAATTATTTGTTCTGTTCTGATTGATGATGATTACAGTCTGTTGATTATATGTGGAAGTGTTTTTTACCCTCATAATCTGTTGATAATTTGATGAATAATTGGTTGATGATGATGCCTTGATGATTCTTACTGACAAAAGCAATGATCACATTTGACAGTGAACAGATGGCACAGGTTCAGCGAGAGCATATGCTTCTAATAATGCAATTTTTGAATTATAATAGAAGACCTTGATACTTTAACTTCTTGATTCACATAGTTTCTTTGATTCATTTGACTCTTTTTGATAATGCACAAGTCATGGCAGGACTAAAGAGGACTCCCAAGCCTACTCAATATAGCAGCATGGGAAACAAATGTCAACGAGGATCTAACTAAGATTCCCATGTAAAGGTTGGCTCTACCATCGCATCATGATTTTAAATTTGGCGAGTGAAAATGGTTTGTGAACCAAGACACAATGGGGTCAACCCTATGGAAAACATATCGCAGTATGGAGGCTAGTATGCAAAATGCAGTGGAAAGTGGTATTCCCTAACCTATATGCCAGTAAGAAAACGATACCTGCCATGACGGGTCTTTGGTCATGGGACCAAAATGCTTTCTCGAAGAAGTCTCCAAAATTTCTTGTAAAGACAACCCATTCCTGAAACTCCAAGCCAAAAGGTCAAAAAGTCCATAAGATAAAAATCAACTTTTGAAAAAATAATTTTCATTTTTCAACCTATATAAGGACTTTTGGACTCACATTTTTGTCATTTGTGTTTTGAGCAAGGAGTTGTGGAGACAAACTCAAACAAACTTCCTCCGTCAAATCCAATCGTTCAAATCGCTCCAAAACTTCCAGGTAACCCTTTTATAATTTTTTTAATAACCAAGTAATGGAGGGTCAAAGTGCTTTAGATGCTTTGAGAGGTTGTGCTTGCTAAAATTCTTTAAAATGGCAAACATGAAAGCGAACACACGATTGCTTGAGTTGTTGATTCATTACTAGAGTGTAGAGGATGATGCATTCATGATCGATCAGATGCCCCTAAGGATCGAGATCGAAGATATTTACTTCATTACTGGTATTTCTCGAAGGGAATAGATAGTGCTTTTGACTGGCAGGACAAGAGGTAGTCTCAGTGTTGAATACTACGTCCACATATACTATCCTGGTCATCCTGAAAAGATTGGAAGTCAGATTCCAATCAAGCACGTAGAGAGCTTATCCTTGAAGATCCTACTATTTACCATCGCCAGGGTAAATGGTTCTACTGCTTTACATCAGGCCTCATGAGTATCCATGAGCCTAGTAGTGGAATGCCTCACTACTGTGTTTGATTGGTGTACACCCCTATTGACCAACATGAAGAACCAACTCACTTCCATTCAGAAGGGTCAGACCAAGAATTTTGGATACGGCACAATCTTATGCTCGTTCTTCATTGAGAAAGTACCTGGGCTTTGACCCAAGGTGTTATCGACCATCAGCATCCCAAGGGATCTGCAGATGGGTTGACCTAATGAAATGCCTAGGGGGTGGTGATGACCCTAGGATGACTTTTGAAGATGATTTTTTCACATGGTGTCAACAGGTCATCGCAGTCGATGACTACCCCTATGCTAGAATGGATTTCTGAGGAGATCCAGATTTAGTAGTACCACTAGATGTAGCATGGGACGCCATAGGTAACAATTTTTTATCTTTGAATTTCTTAAGATTTTTTGGATTTTTAATATAAATGAACTTAAAAATATTTTTACGAGACAAGACACTTACAAAATATATGATCATGTTTCAGATGTGGGTCCAGTGAGACCTGACAGATTTCCCCGACATAGGCATTGTGGAAGAGATGTCGAAGGGGCTACAGCTGAGATGGAGAGAGTTCTCCATGCAGTTCAGAGGAACTTGGTGAGACTGACTCACCAAGTACCCATGATAGCCATAGAGGACTTACTTGAGGAGATGCAGCGTCACATGGTAGGAGTACCACGGGACTGGGTGCGACTCTTTCGGCGTGTGGCCAATGTCGTTGTTTATTTTCTAGCTGCTCGTCCTAAGCCAGCAAGATAGATGATCAGATATTTTTATGATTAGCCATGATGATGGGCATAAGCCCAAATTTCGTAGGGCATTTTGTCCCGATTTTTGTATATTATTTTGGACTCAAACACTCTATCTATATACATGTGATTTTATGATGATCATATATATAGATGATACTTTGATTATTTTTTATGTTTTTTAATTTGATGAATGATTTATATGCCAGTCCAATGCTCGATTAGTAATAGAATCATCTAAGGAATTTTCTGATTGTGGAATGTGAACAAATGTGATAAATAAATGATCGTTGCAACAATCATACTCTCAAAAAATGGCGATACAAATAGGGATCACGTACCCAATAAATGTTGTTCAGCTGAGATACCACCAGTTGCAAGTCTAAATAAACCACTAACAAATCAATATCAAGAGATATCACTTCGAATAGCAAATTAATAACAGCAGTATATTCGGCAATATTATTCTAAGTAGGACTGATACATACTCCTCTTGAAACCATCAACTGGCCAGATGGATAATAAATCACCAAGTCGCAGAAGCAAGGTTCTGGGTATGCCTACTCGCACCATCGGTGAATCCTAAATATATTGAATCATCCATCAATACCTGCCAAATTAGATCAAAAATATCGACATCACTAAAACCAATAGATAGATATGTACAAACATACAATATATACAAACAAGTAAGTGCTCAGCGGAAGCCTAAGGAAAGTACTTCTTAAGGTAGAGCCCATTTCTGGGCTCCGCCAACTTGTTTTCCTTAAAAGTCAATTAATTCATAATCTCCCTTTTTCAAAACTTTCTTGACTATAAAGGGATGGTACCACATAGACTTAAAATTGCCTGCCCCCAAGGCATGTTTGTCTTGATTGTAGACCAAGACAAGGTCACCTTCAGAAAAAATTCTATGACGGACAGCTTTATCGTATTGAGTTCTTACCCTATTTTTATGGGCTTCATTTATTGTGGCATCATCTCGACGTTTCTCATCAAGATGCTCCAAATGAAAGAGGCACTACTCAAGACTAGAAGTCTCTAGAAGAAGTTCAGCAGCTAGTTTAAGGGAAGGAATTTCACATTCAACAGGGAAGATAGATTCCAATATATAAACCAGTTGAAAAGGTAAAGCCAGTGGCAGTCTTAACTAACATTCAGTATGACCAAAGTGTCAGATACAACATGATGTGCCAATTAGATATAGCTTTGTTAATCGTCCTTTGAAAGATGATTTTAAGGGATTTGTTCACAACTTCAACCTGCCCATTGGCCTGAGGATAAGACAGAGATGAATGCTCCTACCAGAAACCAAACTCGAGAGCCAATTCAGACATTAGTTGATTTTGGAAATGACTTCCATGATCAGTGACAATCTCTTTAGGGATACCAAACCGGGTGTTGGGCAGTAGATCCACTGTGTAAAGGTTTCGGGGCTTGAAGCTCGAAATTTTGGGTAAAAGTATGGTAAAATTTCCACGAAGGGCGCGAAGTGTGAATAGTAACGGTTAAAGTCCAAGGGTAGTTTGCCCTAAAAATATTATAGATTAATCTAGAATGTGTCGAATTTCCCATGGTCCACGAACCATGGAAATGTATAAATAGAGCAAGGATCTAGGATTAGAAGACAATTTTTTTGGAATCATAGCTTTGATGTATGGGTTTGTGAAAACAAGAGTAATCTGAGTCTGTAAGTCCAATTCTTGGTTCATAGTGGGAGATAGAGGCTCCGCAGTTGTGTGTGTGAAGGCCTGGTAGAGTCCGCAGCTGTGTGCACGAACCCCTGCAGTTGTGTGTGTAGGGTAGGAGATGGATTGTACTGAAACAAAGACATTAATAAAGCTAAGTTGATTCTGAACTATTGTTAATCTGGTTACATTCTGGTTGATGCATCTGTTGTGATTTATTCTTTTATGCTATTCATGATTCAATCCAGCGTGCTCTGGGTTTAACTGTTAAATGTTCACTTAAAGACCTTAAATAATAACTCAGATCTATAATATCAGCATTAAGACTAAGGATATAAGAAACACCCCCCTCGCAGCTCTTCGCGAAGACCGGATTGCTGCGTGGACTGGCATAAGTACATAGATCCATCCGCGACCCCTGCAGACCTCATCAAGACATCCCTAGGGTGTGGAAGCCTGGTTCCAGCACCCTCCCCTACTACCTCGGGTGAGACCTTAGTCCACACTCCGCGGACTGTTGCCGAAAAGGCCGGTAGTGCGAGATTTGTTTGGCTAAAACACTTCTGAACCTCCCTCAGGCCCCAACAAGCCAACAAATGGTTTTGTTGCCTGGACTGGGATTTTCCTAAGGGGTGTCTGATTTCGGAATAGGGGAACCCTATGAAAAAAGGGATTGAATATTGGTGGGATCAAAAGCTGCATGAATTCGTGGTTGGCCTTAGCACACCTTCCACCAAACTAGAAGTTTAACATGGCAAGCGCAATCAAGTTGCCTGTATTTAAAGGCGTAGGAAATGAGGAACCAGATCAGTTTTGGTTTGTGGTAAAGGCAGTATGGGAAACCCAAGGTGTTACGGATGATAACATCAAAAAGGCTACTTTGGTGAGCGCACTACAGGACCGCGTGTTGACGTAGTACATAAATCATTCTAGCGATCATCCAAATACCAGTATAGTGGAGATCCAGGATGCATTGAACAAAGAATTTAGCCGACCAAAATCAGAGACACAGTCAATCACAAGATTAAAGGAGATCACGATGCTACCAAGTGAAACCCCTTAGGATCTAGATCAGAGACTGAAAATTACGATCCATGAAGCTAACATGGCACTGACGAATGCGTAGCACCACGCGTGGTTTGTGGCATCTTTGACACCACATCTGAGGACAGCACTGTCACAACAAAAGATCTCAACTCAGGCTGAAGCATTAGAGATAGCAATGAGATTGCATGAGACTCCAATACAGGATCCTGGGTTGGGAGTTCAGCAAATCCACGTGCAAATAGAAAACCTATGCTTAGAGATGCAAAGTCTGAAACAGAATAAGGCACCTCAACTAGAAGCGTGCGAAGAGGTGTGGTGCATAAAATGTAAAGGCCAGGGTCACGATAAGGATCATTGTCTGGTATTTGTGAACTACTTGACCTGGGGACCGATGCCAATGAGACTAGAGGTACAAGCAAGGCCAAGTGCGGCGCCCGCACTCTGGTGCGTGAATGTCAAATAGGAGGAAAGCATGCAACAGACAACTGTCACCTGTTACAGAAGTATACCCAGACTCCACATCAACTGTATTGCAACTTCTATAGATCAATAGGTCATGACGAGTGAACATGTCGAAGCTATGAGCTAATGATGGATAGGACCCCAGCCTATCGAATGTAGATTGAAACACGAGGTTTCAATCCAACTGAAGGGCCGCATGGAGGATTCCAAGGGCGATGACGAGGGAGAGGAGGAATGGGACCTGGACGGGGGCACGGATAGCTGATCTGTTATAATTGTGGAGGTCCGGGGCATTATGCTCGTGATTGTACCAACCTAACAACAATATCTTGTCCGTACTGTGAGCAGTTTTACAATGAAATGATAGATTGTCCAACGTTGATTGCCCAAATGCGCAAGAAAGTGGTCCTGCAGCCTACGCCAACTCAAAATATCCAAATGATGAGGTCTGAACCGTGCGAAGAGGACCCCGGCATAAACATGGTACTCAAAAGTGGTGCAACTACAGGGGACGATAAGAAGAAATAACCCGAAGAAGATGCAAAGGGTCGCGAGTTTCCTGCAAAGGAACCTGAGTTTGGGATAGAATATGTGAAGGAGGCATTTAAGGAAGCTAAGGAGAGCTTCACGGAAGCCTCTACTTTAGGTAGTAAGGATCAACTTGAGCCAGGGATGGATCCTTCTATGCTTACTACCTATCTAGAGACATGTATGAAGTTGCTACGTAATAATAAAGAAGTAAAGGGACTACAAGAGCTGATCACTAGGTGCGTAGGGTCAGGAGAGCCACGTGTGGTCCGGAAGCTTGGAAAGCATGCTCTATGTACTGGACGAGAAATGTGAATGACGGTGAAAATTGGTGAATATGAGATGGATCAAGTCATCCTGGATTTAGGGTCAGATGAGAATGTATTTCCAAAATAGACATGGGAACGCATGTCTATGGCCCATGCTGCAATGGTCTCCTATTCAATTATGGATGCCCAACCAACAAAATATTTTACTGATGGGAAGATTGCAAGGGGTGATAGTGGACATTGAAGGCGTCAGTACTCAAATAGGCTTCGAGATAATAGAAATTGTGGATGATAGCAATCCTTACCCCACACTATTAGGGATATACTGGGCCACGAACATGAATGGAGTCATCGACCTAAAAAGGTGGAAAATGATATTCCAGAAAAGTCTCTACGTGTGGTAGTTCCACTGGACCCAGTCGAAGGTGCGCGCTACACTGAACCTGTGCGAGACGAGGACAGCCACGATGAACTGGACTGCATCTACCAGATAATAGTGCAAGACTAGGATCGGGTGAATCTGACAGAGGATGGGGGAATCTCATGGGAATGCGACAGTTCCTACACATCGGATTCTGATGAAGAGATAGAGCGATGGCAGAACCGATTACATGAAGTAAAAACACTAAATTGCAATATGATGGTTAGATCGCTGCGATGCGTGACAACTAAAGCAAGGGAACTGCCAACTGATGAGGGTGCAGCGTATGCGGGGGAATCCATAGGCCACTCTAAAAAAATTATATTGGAATGGAAGCGGCATGGTGCACAAACAGGGGTGTTGCGCACGACAATTGCACCAAGAAGGAGTACACATTAGAAGACTAGGAGGACCTGGCGTGAGTATCAAAGGAGGGCGCAAAGCAACTTGAGCACCCCCCGCTAACATAGGATGCAAATGCATGTTGTGTGATCAAGAATCAAAAATCAAAATCCGCCACAACAGCAGGAAAAGTGATGCATGCCGCCAATTGTTCGCAACAAAACTGTAAGGAAAACAGGTGGGAATATGGACAGCGTTCGCCTGATAAGACGAACCGATGGGAATGTGCGTGTACCAGGGGTTCAATGGACCTATAAGACCATCAGCAAAAGGAGGAGGGCGAGGGTGATCTTATCAATGGTGAGACAAGATGGAACCAAGAAGACAGCAAAAACTTCCCAGCCCACAGAGGACCAGGGAAAAGGAATTCGGAGGTCGTAGGAAGCTGTTCGACACTGCAGCAGAAGGCTTCGCGAAATAGATGAAGAGTGGGCACGGCTGAGGAGGAAAAGCACAATGTTGGATGAAGAAATTAGCAAAATGAAAATCGGCGTTGCACAAGCAGGCCATGCGAATCTGTAAATAAGGGAACCAGGACTGGCCAGGTCTTCCTTGGTACTAAAACAAGTTGCAGCCCTGCTATCATGGCTGTAGCCACACCAATGGAGGAGTGTACATATACAGTAGAACACGATGGGCTACCATATACAACGGTACTAGAAAGGTGCCCGCAGCCCCGGATAGTAGGAAAATTGAAGTATCACACCAGGGTGCACCACCTGACTATCCGTAGGGGACCCAGTCTCAGCACTCCACGCAGTTGGAAGAGGGTGCGCAACTATAAAGAAGTCTATGGGAAGGTTGTGTGGAGCGGACGTGGTGAGAGAAATCAGCATGAAGCACAAAACGTGTACGCCTACCGGGGACTACGCTGATGCATGTGAAAGATGGAGAGTGACCATTACAGATATTGTTCATGACAAGATGTCCTATTTAAGACACCGAGGAGCGGACGGTGGGCAATTAAGACACAGGGTTAAACAGATCTACAGCCAAACTCACATTAATGAGCCACGAATGGAGGGAATGGTTGAATTTAAATTCAAAGACTCATATAAGGCACAAATAAGCCTTGGCACTTTGCATAGCAAGTTGACCCGTGAGCCAGCAGACAGGAGCATGATGATTGAGGCACTACTGAGAGAAACTCTGTGGTTTTGAGCGTTATCAAAGGATATGCAGGAGACCATAATTGAGATGACAACCAGGGCCAAGGATGTTACACAGAACCCTACACCGCAAGTTGGGGGAACAGCTGAGATCCCTAAATCACCCCGGACGCTGCGGTCCAAGAAGGAACCACAGGTAGCAGGATCGACCCGGACGTCTCCACAAAATCTGTGCTTCGGCAAACTATCACTGGAAGAAAATGGAAAAATTGTTATTATTGAGAGCGATGTCAAGGAAGAGGATCCTCCGACATATGTCGAAGAGATGGAACCAGAGGAAGAGATAGAAGAGGATACCCAACCAGTGTAGGTCCCTGCAAAACGACCCAAGTATGTCCCTCCATGGAAAGGGAGGGTCAAGGTACCTAAAGATTTGGATGCTATTCAGAGCAAGCTTATAACCCCGTCCCTCCCCAAAGGGGTTCCACTCAAAGGAATGGAGTTTGGCCGCATTCCGACAATGAAATTTGAAGACTGGGACCTCGCAGATACTAAGAAGTTTCCTCATTTGGAAACCAGTGAGCTGATGGAGCACAGCACAGAGGGGGCTGTTACAACACTACAGCCAAAGGAATGGCTCCAAAAGGTGGAGGAGGCCGAGCTACTCCACCTACTGTCAATTTCGCATTTTCATAGGGCCCCAATCACAATATTGATCATCAGGCAACTGCTCTGCCTACTGCACGATGGGCACTTATGGCTAGGAAAACCCATCCCCGGTGGAACTCATTCATAGGATCTCTCGGCTTCCCTGTGAGGGAAGGGATCCCATGGAAATAATGGGCACAGGTGCCAACTTGACGATTGCAGAAACCATGAAAAAGAAATACAACTTGGAGAAAAAGAAGAGAGGGTATGTTATCACTAGCATTCAGAACAAAGGGGTCTGCATTGCTACCCAATTGTTGGTAGGGAAGGTAATGAGAAAATTCCGAGGCAATGAGGTACCAGTAATGGTCATCATGTTAGCCGAGCAATGAGCGAAAGGGGTATGGTTTAATTGGGCACAACTCCTCTGCGACGAATTCCTAACAAACTGCAGGGTAGCCCAAGAGGGTAAGACCTTCCACTATGCGTGGTTACTCTTATCCATCCTATTGGTTACAACTGAATTGCCTGAGGATAGTCAGTTTCCTCCCCTGGACCAGGATTGGCTAGAAGTAGCCAAATATGCATCACTATGGGCAACAAGGGATGTCACGAGAATCTGCAAAGTCAAGATTTTCTGGATACTAATGGACGAAAGCATACAACAGTGGATCAACCAGCAACCCTGCTTAACCACTGAAGTATATGACAGTGTAAAGAGTATTGCTAACTTTAAGGCAGATATGCACAACGTTTATATCAAGACGCACAAGGATCCAGAGAAGACATGGACCATGCTTCCTTTCATTGCCATTGATGATGTTGTCTTCGCGGTACTTGATACCTGGCCACCAGAGAGGTGTGAACCTAATGCGGTAGGGCGTGACGAGGTAGCAATCCAAAAATAGAAGGTTTCTGCCAAATCTCTGGCATAGCAGAAGTGAAATGAAAACTTGCTGAGGGAGTAAGGGCGTCCCGGCAGGCAGCACAGGCTACCACACACAAGGCGACAATAGGAGGGGCTACTACAACAAAAGATTAAAGAGGCCCGAACGTAACTACAGAACCGGAAATGGATACTGTGATGGAAGGTGCGGAGCCCAGCACCACCTATTCACCCTTAAAACTACCATAAGTGACAGAAAGGTCAAGGTCAAGGAAGAAGACCAAGGCATCCAAGCTGGATGCAAAACCTATCACATTGACTGAGGGTGACCTATGTAACATCGGGGATATAGTGCACAAAGCTACCAGGGAGGTACTCGATGAGACAATGATAGAGTAGCAGACTGTGTTGGGGGCACTCAGGACGCAACTACAGGAGCTTCAATCATGGCCCCCACAACTGGGCATGATGGCTGCCTAGGGAACTATGGGTACGGCAGCAATTGAGCAGCTCCTATAGGGCAAAATGGCTAATATCATTGCACTTCCAATCGGAGCATTGATAGCTGACAACGCAGAGGACAGAGCCATGGAAGGCTGACTCTCGGGGCTGGGATTAAAATTGGCTGCTCTTCTGCAAGAATTGTTATATCAACTACAGGATGGCGCAATGACGGAGCTCCGTGCTAGGGAAGGCCACACAATACAGCTACTCAGTGAGAAAATAATTAACATCGAATAGTTGAGCCTCCAACGAGATGAGACAGTGGCACAAAATCAACAGTTGGAGCAAGTTGTGTAGGAAGCATGTTGCCGCGCCCCTGAGCTCGAGATTACAATAGATTTACCGATAGGCATACGCATCCACAAGTTGGCCAATGGGTTTTGCGACGCAAAGGAAGAAGTACCGAAAGTACAGTTGGCCCTTAGCTTAAGATTGTCGAACTAACACTCAAGGCGCAGTCTTCTACACTACCAGAACTTAGAGAGCAGTGGCAACGTGACATCCAATCCGGGGAGGAAGCAATAGCATATGTCATACAGGAGTGTACTGATTTGCTAGATCAACCATTTAGCACGGTTAATTCACTACAGGGAGATCCAACATTGCATCAGTTAAAGACCAAAGCACGGGAGTCATAGAAAGCCTATGATACTGTTCGAGGGATTGCACAAATGTTGCCCCTACCCAGCGATTGGCCAAAATGAGGGAGGGTCGGGATCTGAAGGCACAAGTTGATGTTGCTCGTCAGAAAGAGGCAGTCCTTAAAGAACGCATCCAGCCATGGCTTAATGAGGCATTTGTGGTCACCGCCAACATCGAGCGAAAGTTAGCTCACATGTAGGCAGTAAATGAACTATGAGAACCAATTGAAGCTGCTAATGATGTGTCTGTGGTTCGTGTGCAACAAGTACAGAAGATGGCAGAAGAATGTGTTGCAGAAGTAAGCGAAGCGCAAAAGTCGTTGAATGAACTCCAAGCAAAGATCACTGTACCAGCCGAGTGACTCGGGATGAGTCACAATGATTGTGTTGGGGGCTTATTGGGCAGTAAATCCCCCACGTAATGGTTTTGGGGCTTGAAGCCCGCAATTTTAGGTAAAAATATGGTAAAAGTTCCACGAACGGCGAGAAGTGCAAATTGTAATGGTTAAAGTCCAACGGTAGTCCGCCCTAAAAATATTATAGATTAATCTAGAATGTGTCAGTTTGGCCATGGTCTACAAACCATGGAAATGTATAAATAGAGCAAGGATCTAGGATTAGAAGACAGTTTTTTTGGAATCATAGCTTTGATGTATGGGTTTGTGAAAACAAGAGTAATCTAAGTCTGTAAGTCCGAGTCTTGGGTCGTAGTGGGAGATAGAGGCTCCATAGTTGTGTGCGTGGAGGCTTGGTAGAGTCCACAGCTGTGTGCGCGAACCCCTACAACTGTGTGCGCAGGGTAGGAGATAGATTGTACTGAAACAAAGACATTAATAAAGCTAAGTTGATTCTGAACTATTGTTAATTTGGTTACCTTCTAGTTGATGCATCTGTTGTGATCTATTCTTTTATGTTATTCATGATTTAAGCTCATGCACTTTGGGTTTAACTGCTAAATGTTCTCTAACAGACCTTAAATAATAACTCAGATCTATAATATCGGCATTAAGACTAAGTATCTAAGAAACACCCCCCCTTGCGGCTCTTCGCGAAGACCGGATTGCTGCGCGGACTAGCATAAGTTCGTAGATCGGTGCGCGACCCCTCCAAACCTCATCAAGACATCCCTAGGGTGCGGAAACCTGGTTCCAGCACCCTCCCCTACTACCTCGGGTGAGACCTCTGTCTGTGCTCCACAGACTGTTGCCGAAAAGGTCGATAGTGCAGGATTTGTTTGGCTAAAACACTTCTAAACCTGGGTCAGGCCCCAACAAGCCAACACCGGGAAATAACTTGATGGAAGAAAAACAAGATCATTGTTTCACTGTCATTCTTAAAAAGTAGGCATGGCCTTATCCCACTTTGTAAAGTAGTCTACAGCCACTATGATGTACTTGTGATCTCCCACCAAAGGCGGATGACAAGTAGTAAAATCAATGCCCCACTTCGTGAAAGTACCGACGGTGATAATAGGGAAAAGTGGAGCTAGATGTGTGCGCATTTTCCACGTATAGACTTAACAAGGATGGCATCTTTTGACTGCTTCAATACACTATTTGAAGATCGAAAGCCAAAAGTAGCCTGCTCGCAAAAAAATTTGGGTTGTTGCAAACCTAGATAAATGACCACCACAAGCTCCACTATGGCAATCATTAAGAATCGTTTCGGCTTCTTCCAATGTTAAACAATGCCTAAGGATTGAATCAATCCCGCGATGATACAATGTGTCACCTATAATAACATAATTCTTAGCGAGGTGATGCAACTTTCTACGCTCATATTTGGAAAAGAGGGTGGGAACTTTGAAGTCTGGAGATATATAATGATATCCCCATACCAAGGATCTTGTGAAGAAATAAGAAATAAGTGTTCATCAGGAAAATTTTCCTCGTGAATAAAGGAAGCTCAAATATCAACTCTACAAATACTAAATATTTCTTATATTTAGCCGACATGAATTCGAGATCGAATTCTTGCAAAATGACAATCCATCTATTATATTTGCCCCCAATCACTCGCCTATTGAGAACAAATTGAAATGGATTGACGACTGCTAAGATGAACGTTTTTTGAAGCAGAATGTAATGCCGAAGCTGCTGGACAGCATGGACAGCTACCAAATCTAATTTCTCGATGGGAGAATAGCGCATTTCATGACCTACCAAGCCTCAACTTAGATAATAGATTACATGCTCACATAAGGCATCATCTTCCTGAACCAGAACCATACCAATGGTTGAGTCTGCTGTAGCGAGATACAAGAGGAAATCTATGTTATAATCAGGTGGACTCAACAATGGAGCAGAGGTTAATTTTTCAAATAATCAAAAGATCGTTGCACGAAATCATCCCATAAAAATGGGACCTCTTTCTTAAGCAAATGCATAAATCCTTTAGTGATCTCAGCATAATTGGCTATAAATATCCTCAAGAAATTTGCTTTTCCTTTAGGACTTTGAAGTTGACGTATGGAAGATGGGGGAGGCAGCTAAAGTATTTCCTCAACCTTGAAGGGATCAACATGAATCCCCTTTGTTAACACGATGAATCCTAATAACCGACCAGATGTGACTGTGAAAATGCACTTATTCAGATTCAACCGGATTTTATAAAAATGACACCGCTCAAAGATCAACCGAAGGTGCTTAGGATGATCAATTCTCTTTCAAGAATGAGCAGCTAGATCATCTAGATATGCTTCGATAGCATGCTTGATGTCGTGAAAAGCATAAGACATGACCCGCTGAAAAGTGGCTCCAACATTTTTTAGGCCAAAAGGCATCTTTTTGTATGCAAACATACCCCAAGGACAAATAAAGGTTGTCTTGTGCTGATCTTCTAGACAGATAGTAATTTGATTGTAACTAGAGAATCCATCCATGAACGAAAAAATTTCATTACCTGCACATTCATCAATAATTTAATCAGTAAATGGCGTGGGGTAATTGTCTTTTGGACAATCCTTATTTAGGTCCCTAAAGTGAATACATACTCGAATCATTCCTTGCTTTTTGTCTATGGGGACTGGATTAGAGACCCACTCAATTAGAGGAATGGGGTATATGAAACCCGCCTTTAGCAGCTTTTTGACTTCAGCTTTGATAGCTACTACTTTTCTAGGGTTAACTGGTCAAAGTTTTTGACGAATAGGTTTAGCATTTTCGTATGTCTTGATCTCATGCTGGACAATAGATGGATCTATTCCAGGCATTTCCTCATAAGACCAAGCGAACACATCATGAAACTCTTTGAAGAGATCGGTATAAATTTGAATTTCTTCAGAGGAACAGTCAGCTCCGATGAAGACATTTTCGATTATGTTAGGATTCCTAGAGATATTCACTAGTACATTTTGTGAGATAATAGACATGTTACCTTCGGCAGAAACTGTGTTGGGGCCAAAGGGTTTAAAACTGTATGAACATCACTAGTATAAGGATTGGACAAACTTGACTCAATTTCTTTCAAATGAGGGAGGAAATATGAACGATGATGTAGATCATCCCATGGTCTATCAACACCCATAATTGCTTCTAGGATT
Source organism: Pinus tabuliformis (assembly GCA_031772625.1). Taxonomy (NCBI): domain Eukaryota; kingdom Viridiplantae; phylum Streptophyta; class Pinopsida; order Pinales; family Pinaceae; genus Pinus; species Pinus tabuliformis. The sequence continues at coordinate 150,130,200 of CM062814.1, forward strand.
GCTTCCCCAGATGGTAACACTGTATCTAAGCAATCCTGAGTCGAAGTTGAATCAAGGATCCATGCCAGAGCCACATCTCCATCTAACTACTCTGGTGAGAAAGGAGTAGGATGGGAGTCTGCAGAGTTAACAATAGACTGATAAGCAATTTCTACTATAGACATAGGACATGCCATTCCACCTACCTACCCTCCATCTAATGTGGTGTTAGATGAAGGTAAAGGCCAAGGGTCCAAAAAATAATGATTTCGAAAGAACTCTCTTCGAGAAGGTCCCTTGGAGGATGAAATAGCATTGAGTCTAGCCATAGGAGAAGGAAGATCAGAAATACCCATTAAATAAGAGTACATCCCAACTCCTAAATTCTCTACAGGTTACCTATGGAACAGTGGAATTAGAAGATGCGTGGGAGTCACCCAGAGAATAGTCCATCTGACCAACTTTTAAAATCCTCCCCTCCTGAGGAAAACAAAGGATACAAAATAATGATGAAACTATGGCATCCATCTCGTAAATCCAATTCCTGCCTAAGAGGAGGTTGTAATCCAAATTCACGTCGACTATTTCTACCTCACTATTTACAACCTTTCCGCCAACACAGATGGGAAAGGTTGGAATAATCCCATGCAGCCTATGAGAATGTCCATCAAATGTTGTCAATAGGGTCGGCGAAGGAACAACTTGAGACGATCCAATGGCCTTCCAACATGACATGGACATCACACATGTGGAAGCTCCCTCATCGATAATGGTTCGAAAGATGTTGGTCTTTTGATATGTAGACTTTATCTGAAAATCCATATGATGGGGGAGTCTCTTTTTGACGTTTGACATATCAAAAGTGAGCACAAGAGAATTTTTTGGATCTACTACTCTGATTGCCAAGAGTAATGCACTCCTTTGAGTGGGGCACGACTGGAGTACCTCTAACGTTGACATAGCACAAGGAATTTGAGCCAGATCTTCTACAATCAAGTAGTTCTGGGCTTCCCTAGCATTAGGGTTAATGGTCGAGCACTTTGTAGAGCCTTTCGACATCCGAGGTATAGACTCAACAGAGGGCCTATCAATATGGAGTGGCTTTGAGGCATCGAAAGCAAACTTAGCCTTAAATGATTCCAATTCACTGTAATCACATGATCGCGTAGCGACGTCGATATGCAAGCTCATCATGTAGGCATTTGATGAATTATCCCCTTCATGGTTTCCCTTGCAGGGGTACCAATACTAAAGTTCATTCTAGCAAGTAATTCATGCCCTTGGGGAAAAGGGTAAGTGAGGGTAGCCTGGGAGCTAGAGGACCTCTATTGCACTAACAAGTGTTGAGCGTCCTGGATCTTAGGGCAAAGATGAGTCAAATGATCCCTATTGCATAACCTGCATGTAAATTTTACTTTTTTCTTGGACTCTTTCCTACTCCCTCTGGCATCATTGCCAGGTTTGTTTGCATTGCCCTTCCCATCCTGGCTCTTTTTCCTACCTCATCCTTTCTTCTTCCCATCAAATTGCTGGTTTCCTTTGGGGTTAGAAATTTGGACGAAGTTTATAGACGTTAGTTGGGAAGGTGTAGATACATATAGTGATGCAACATTGAAGAAGCAGTTTGTAAAGACAACTGTTGCAATTGATTCAGTAGGTTAGCCATATTGGAAAATTGATCCGACTAGGCTGTCGGCATGGGGACCTGGCTTCGGTTTGGATATATCCACCTAGGATCTAGGAGCATCAGGTAGAATTTTTTGAAGAACACTAGACTGAGAATATATAAGTTCCAACTATTGGGCTCTGAAAATATCCTACTCTTCGGTGAAAACACCGGAGAGGGACACATCCTTAGAGATCTCAAGTTGTAATGATTTAAGAAACCATTCAAGAAGGAATTCTTGTGGAATATCGGCTTTAATGAGCCTCTTTCTTCTCCTTCATTCATGGATATGATCCAAAATGTGAGTTGCCTATTCCTATTGGAAATTAGCCAGAAGCTAAGTTCCAACATCATATTGGGCAGGCAATTTAAAATGGTTCAAAAAGATAGTAGCCAAATCACCGAAAGAAGTGAAGGTGCCCCCTGGAATTTCTATCTACCACTTAGTTGCATTTCCAGTTAGGGTACGTTGAAATAATCTCAACCTGATTGAATCATCTATCAGGGAGTTGGATGAACACCATAAGTGGAAAGTGGTTACATGGTCACCCAGATCTTCACCAGTCTTCCCCTCGAATTTTGGTATATCTGAGGGAAGTTTGGTTTGGACCAAAGTCAAAATCGGGTTATACCTAATCGAATCATTAGTCAATTTAGAGAGATCTGGTAAGTTTAACGTTTCCAGAAAAGGGAGTTGTGGTGGACCCTGAGGATTCCACCTAGTGTGGGCAGAATTCCCAACGTTCTAAAAAGAATGGCCTGGATTTGTGAAGGCACCAGGTTGCCTGATGTAACTCATAGACCCAATTGAACCACAAGGAGCTCCTTGTGGTCCAAAAAAAACTAGAGTTTGACCAACTCCTACCGAAAAACCTCTAAAACTAGTAAAGTCCCCCTACAAAAGTGTTAAAAGGAGCAGAGAGCCCTTGGTAAGGGTTCCATGAATTAGCATAGGGAGAAAAGTTCTAGAAAGAACTGACATAAGAATATAGAATATTCCCTTTTTGGTCGAAATAATATTGATTCACGTCTCCTAACCCACTAACCATAGGGTTTGTCCAACTTTGAAATGGACTGTAACTTTGACCCGTAGAGGAAAAAGGCATCGATCCGAAAGTTGGATTGGAATGTGGTATATGACCACCCCTAAACAGGAAACCCTGAAAAAAAGTTGATCCACTTTCCATGGATGTGGAGATAGATGATGGAATACTTAAATGAACTAAAGTAATCACGCTGACCGGCATTCCAAAAGGGAAAAATCCAATGCCAGAGGCAACAGCTTGAGAACTTCCACTCGAAGATGGAATGGAAGTAGAACCAAATATAGCAGTGCTAGGAGTAACGGAAGGTATAGAAATGGTTCCTCCTCCTTGTACAAATTCAAGAGTTTGCATACTTGTAGCACTTGTCATGGATGCCATGCTTCCAACCGTGGTCATTGAAGGAAAATATCGATATAGACCTGGGCTCGAAGGCCTGTTGGTTGGAGTCCCAACGTATAATAAAATTTCTGGATAATCGAGAGGAAGAGGAGAATTAGGAGCCGCAATAGACTCAGAAAGCTCTTCAACCTCAATATTGTCTTCTGACTGGAAGATGACTCGAGAAAGAACTAGAGGGTTCCTCTCTAACTCTCTACTTTTACTAGGTCTATCTTGTGAATCAATAACTCCAACTGGAGGATCGATCTCCAATGTGCCTGCAGCCCCGGGTTGAAAACCACTAGCAGGATTTCTCCTACGCCTTTGAGGATAAGGCTCAAGACTCATAGGTGATATCCCACGAAGTCTCTTGGACCGACGAGTCGGTCGATCAGCCACTTTGAATTATTTTTAAGAGATATACTTAAAGACTCAAAAAATTGTAAAGCTAGGCCAACTAGGAGCAAAGAGAACTCTCTAAAAGTCCCTAAAGATACAAGAAATCAAACAACTTTCAAGTATTTTTGCTCCATGTGATTAGAACTGGACACCAAAATACAATAAAGTCAAAATCAAGGGCCTTCCGAAAATATTCTGGGGTAGTTATGCCCCAGGCCTACTAGCGAAGGTATCAGAAGCAGTTACGCTAACCTCCAAACAACAACCTTTGCTGGTGAAAGCACCCAATCTTCGCAAGGGTGCCCTCCAAAAGTATTGTTGAACATGATGCAATGTTAGCCTCAAGTGCCACGGGATTCCCCTCTGCAGCCACCTATGCGATCACTAGGAAAGGAAACTATGGATACCAACTCGTATCAAACGCCGAGCAGAAACGTCGTGAGGCAGGATCCAACAAGTAGGAGAGGGGTACCTCTCTTCCTTGTCTTCACTCTCCCTTGTGCTTAACTCCCAGTCACAGAGCTTTCCTAGTCTTTCTAACGATATTGGGTTTCGCTCTTTATTCAACTTCTAAGTTTTGTAATTTGAGCAACCTTGGAGAGTTAACTCTCCACTCACCTATTCCAAGGCCCTAATGAACCTAGACTTGTTGGTGTTTATTAAAGACAACAAGAAAAGGTCTAGTTCAATTTATTAGATCACTTGATTTTATATAGTTGTTCATAAGTCAGGGGGAATTATGAGAGTGAAATTGATGATGTTTTATGACGCATAAGAAATCAATAGAAAACTAACTATATGGATGCAGTCATTTTCTTCGATGAAGAGTGATTTCTACTTGGGTTCTAGGAAAACCTATATATAAGCAAAATATTTTTCTTTTCTTTTTTGAAGCAATCCACACACATGGAAAATCTAAAAAGACTAAGAATGTGTTAGTGTCAGTCTTTGCAGCCTTCCTCCAATGATCAAACATGCTCTTACAAAGTGATTTTAAGGTGTCAAGGTCAAATTTTGTCATTTCAGTGAGTCTTCAAACAAAATTTGGTCACTAGGTATTAGGTCTAAGGTTTGATTTTACTCCTTCAAAAGTTGTCCAAATGTCGGTTCATGTCACCATTCAGCTGAGTGTACCGTCATTCAAAGGGTTGTCATCATCATGCCAGGTTCCAATGGGTCATTTTATACCTTGTTCATGCTTCGATTGTGCCTAAGTAAAGTTCATTTCCCTCTCCTAGGGTTTTGAAGCTAATTTCTCTTGGATGGTCAAATCATCAGTAAAACTTGTATCCTGATGTTCATATACCTTCCCCTATCCTTAATGTACCTTATTAAACATTTCCCATCACTGAGATGCCCCGAATTCCTCATTTTTGTACAAACCCTAGTTTCTTGCTACAACTTGACAATTTTCTAGACTAGGCCTATGTTTTGCCCTTTTGGACCCCTTCCCCTCACTCAATATTTGAAATTCCACTTTCCCCTACTTCCTAGCATCCCTCCCTACTTCCCAAAATTTTCTCAAGAATTTAGAAGCCCCTTATTCCCTTCATTTCGCTTCATTTTGACAAATCCCCTGTTCCACACATCGGGGTAGGTTTTACTAAAATGATGTTTTTGAGCAAGAAAAGATGAATTTTGGAAAACTGAGAGAGTTTTTTGTCCAAAATAGGCCAAGGGAGAAAAAAATCCTTCACTTTTTACACAAGTTTCATGGTTTATGAGAAATGTCAAAAATACAGTTGCCTTGGGAGAATCGATGCACCTCTGAAGTGACCTTGGGAAAATCAAGATTTCTCCTAGCTTGGTTGGCCAAATGACTTGCTTGATGATTCAAATGATAACTAGACACAAGTATATTTCCAATGAGCTATCATGAGCTTAATTTGGAGTTGAGGAAGACCTTCAAAAGTTGACTGCAACAGCACTCTTCCTTGAGGCAGCCTCATTTGGCACATTTTGACCAGTATTGGGAGATTTGATTTTTGACAGGGAAAGTGAACTCCAAATTGAAAAATTATACCTTTTTTAGAAATTAGACTCAAATACCTTTCCAACGAGCTATCTTGTGCCCAATTTGGACACCGGGAAGGCCTCCAAAAGTCTCCTGAAAGATATGTTATGCATAGGGTTTGGTGGCGCGGCGCATTGGGTTTGTGCGTGGCGCATTGGGTTGGTGCGCGGCGCATTGGGCCAGAACACAAGATTTTTGCCATTCCTTTCACCCATCAAATTTTCTTGGTTTCTCCATGATTGAGTAAGTCAAAGCCACTCCTCTATTGCTCATAACTCGTGCTTGGTGTTGATTATGTGTTTGATTATGAAGATTTGAGTACAAAACTAAACCCTACTATCTTGTTGAGAAGTGCCTCCTTAGGGTTTTGCAACTTGTTGGTGTCAATCATCCCACCTCCCCACCTTGTTTCTTCCCATCTCCCATCACTGTTATCTCATCACTACACCATGCCATCTATCCCTTCAAAAATAGACAAGATTCATCATTCAAGTCAAAAAACCACAAATCAAGAAAAACAGAGTTAGAGTGAAGCGTCAAAGGTTTCAAAAATTGCAAAAGTGGGTGTGCCCAAATCAAAAATCAAAATCCTTGTCATAAGAGATATGTTTGTGTTCCAATAATCCAATTTCACGCCAATATACATTAGTGAAACCAAGACAAATCATGGAGGAGTGAAGAAATCACGTTGAAGGCCGAAAATGTGTTGTAGTTGCAGAGTGTGGCGCATAGGCTGAGTGTCGCGGCGCACATGGTGTGCGCAGTGCATTGGGCAGTTTTCCGCAGTGTAAAAATACACTGGCGTGATGCACATGACATGCACGGCGCGTTGGGCTATTGTGCAGCGCACAGAGCCAGAACTCAAATTTTTGTCATTTGTTTCAAAAACTCCAATCCGCTTGGTTCTTCTCGCTCCAAGAAGTTTATGAAATTTCCATTAACATGTCTGGTACTCATTGAAGTGGATTATGAGAGTTTGTGATGTCAAATTGCAAACCCTATTACCTTGTTTTAAACTGCTCCTTATGGTTTGGATTTCAAGTTTCAAAAGTTTGATTTTTGTGCCAAATAGTTCAAAAACCATTCCTCACCTATGGTTCTGTTCCCCTTCATTGTAATATCATCATTGTTAATATTCCTCTCTTATTCCCTTATAATCCCATTATCACTCATTCTTGAATGTCCCTATCCCTAAACCCTACCACTTCCTATTTCACTTATAAAAGATCCCCAAAGCCCAAAGTTCCCAAACAGTCAAGTGACTGTCCCCACACTCCAATTTTCACTTGACAAAAGTCCATGGTACCCACTATTCATAGTCCTTTTCTATTTGGCACACATTTGGAAATCAAAACAAGACACCAAACTCTTCATATTTACCTCAGACAACATGGATGAAGAAGGCACTGAGATGACGCAAAAGGATGATAGGCTTCGAATCTTGGCAGAAGCCCCTTTGGCTGAGCATGAAACCCAATGATAAACCTTCAGTCCAAATTTCAACAAATTTGGAGCAAATTTTGTCAATTTTGAATTTTTTTTTGCTTCAAAACAGGTTTTTCTACCCAACGCGTAGCGCCACTTGGCGCGGTCTTATAATTGGGAGATCTCCATGAGGAAAACTTTACATTTTTGGATTTGTCATCAAAATTTATGTATTCTCATGGATTACCTAAGGATTTCATCAGGTTCTGGGTCGCCTAAAGGGTCAAAAACACCCTAAAAATGACCTCTCTTCCACCTTTTGCACCCACAGGAAGCAGTCTTGGGAGATTCAGGTTTTGGAGGGGCAAATGACATCCAAATCCAGAAATTCCACTTGGGTTGGAATGTAGACAGGCATGGATTTCCAACAAGCACACTTGGGCTCAATTTATACTTTGGTAAGTGCCTCAAAATCAGCTCCAAAGTTGTGTTATGCATACAGATTTTGGCGCGGCGCATAGAGAATTTTGGCCTGTTTTTCACTGTACAACTCAGAAATTCGCCCAGTTTTGACCACTTTTGCTTCTTGATGTTACTCTTGACCTTTCATGATGTAATTTGATAACTATGATGTAATTTTGGCACATTCTTACTAGTTCTAGAGGATTCATTCACTAAAAAGTGAAAATTAAATGAATGAATCAGTTTCCTAGCATATAGGGGTAAGTTGTTTGACTACCTAGATTTCAGTTCCTTGTTTAGAATTAGTTCAAACAGCTCCTAGAATGATGAGCTCGACCCCTAGAGGCAAGGGAATGGGTTGGGCTAGTCTATATCATGTATTATCTAAGTCATTTTCAGGGTTGGATACTTGGGATTGCTTGGCACTCTATTGTACATTTCATTTCTGCACTTTTGGCAAAGGACAGACCAGGGTTTTGCAGCACTTGTTGGGATCCATGTGGCTCTATGTTTTGATAGTGTTTTTCTCTATGTATTTGTAAGTTCATTTATGTTTATGTGTATCATTTTCCCTTCTCTTTTCTTCTGTAATTAAACAAATGAGTGATTAAGGTAGAATTCATTGGACTGCTCTGCCTTGCCTTGAAATTTTGTTTAATTTTACATGTTTTCACCTGTTTGAAGAGAACTATTGAGACCTTCTTGCCCTCCTTAGCCCCTCACCGGTCTGATCCATCCATTCATTCAATCCAAAGCATCAAAACGATTTCCTTCCTTGCCCCAATCAGAACTCTGCAAAAGCTAGGCCTCATTCCTGGACCCAAAATTTGCCTTTCCCTTTTCTCCAAAAAAACCCTCAAAAACTTAAATCAAATCTTTTCACTTCATACCTAGCCTAAAATTAGTTTTAATTTCAGTCATCTCAAGCCCTATTGATTATCTTTTGCTGAGATTGACCTAGAGAGAGCCCTCTCTTGTCCTCGTAGGGCTAGCTACGAGGCTGAGCATGGTTTGATGTGGACCTAGAAGCTTACCTTTTCAGCCTGAGGCAAATCTAGGCTCTAACATAGTGGCGACTCCGCTGGGGAAGAAAATGGTTTGCTTGTTTATATCATTCGTTTTATAACCTACAGACGGAGCCTGAAGTTATGCTAGGTAGCCTTTGAAACACTTTTGCTTTGCATTAGCGCAAGTAGATAAACGTTGCTTCAGTCAATCTCCGATCTAGCTTGTGAACGTGACACTTGACTTGTGAATTACCCCCCCAGTACATCAGATCATTCTAGACTTAGGGTGATGAGTCTAGAATTCGGTAGGCTGAAATCATTCACCTGGAAACTTCATTCACTGAAAAATCCAGAGATCAATGCTTCATGGTGACTCCACTGCAAGAAAATTAGTAGCTTTAATATTTTCAAGATGGAACGGGTTGCAAGAAGATACGCTCCCATGAGCCGAGATCACATTCCAGGTTTTCCAAATAAAATTCCAAAGGTAAATTGGAAAAGGAATTTGCCTATGTTTGAAGATGATAATAGGAATGATGCTGCTTTACATCTGATTAGATTTCACATACATATTCGCAAGTTGAAGGTTGATTTTCCTGAAGATTGCTTGATGAAAATATTCATGGCCACTCTGGAAGGTGAAGCTCGATCTTGGTATGAAAGTTTGCCGCCTGCTTGTATTTATTGTTTAAAGGATTTTCATGCCATGTTCTTTGAAAGGTATAAAGACTCTTATCCATCATTAAATTTAGTTCAGGACTATTGCAAACATGCTTATAGTTTTATTGAAAGCCTTGAGAAATATTATGAAGATGATAATTTCATGGATGAAGAGATCATGGAAGCCCTATATGAAAATCTGTTTCAGCAGCACACAAAACTCTTAGAGGATACTGATCAAGATCAGCAGGTTGAAGATTTCCATATGGCTAGAAATGATGAAAGAAGAAGTTTTATTTTAGATCTGGTTGAAATAAAAGATGATACATAGGAAAATGATGTTCCAATCTCAGATAATGATGATGATAAATCAAATTGAGAGATAGATTGTGATGAGGAAAAACATATTGTTCTAGATCTCATAAAAGAGAGTTGCATTGTTGAGGTTGCCTCAAATGAAGAAAACAGAGTTACAGACCTAAATGCTCTCATCTCACCGGAACTAGATCTTCATGAGGAGGTAATCCATTCCCTTCATGAAAAACAAGACGAGATTTTCGTTCAAGTAAGTGAAAAAGTTTCCTTGGATGAATCGTTGGTAGATGATAGAAATGTCATGTTTAAGTATCAAGAACCATCTGAAGGTTCTTTTCTTATGATTGATGAATGTAATGAGGAAAATGATAATTTGGCTATTATATCATATGAAGATGATCAAAAATATATTCAGACTACAGAAAATCAGAACATTCAGGACTGCCTTTCAGATTTTTCTTCATATGTGTCATGTTTTGAAACGTTTTTCCAAGAAGAGATCTACTCATCTACTTGTTCAGAATTTTTTGAGGACCAGGAACATACTTTTACTGAAATACATTATGAAGGAAGATCAGAATCAAAAGAGAAAGATACCTTGTTTCTTCAGCAGGAGGTAAATCTTCATGTTTTTCAAGATCCAATGGCAAATCTGTTGCAGTCAGCAGTGAAGGTGATTATTGCAGTATTCAATGATGAAGGAGATCATGGTCAATTAGCTTTTTGGATGCCCAGTTAAAAGTATCAATTGTTGACCAGAAGATTTGATCGGGAGAATCAGTCAAGAAGGCATCTTCTTGATTGGTTACATTGGCATTTTGATATAGTTTGATGATATATCGTCTTGTAAGAAACACAGGTGGTCATGCACTGCCATCAAGCTTTATGTTTTAAGTTCAGGTCTTAGTATTTTGAGTTATTTTCTTAGAGTTAAGTTTTTTCAGTCATTTTAGTTTGCATCGAGTTGGTTTGAGTCAAGTTTCAGTCAGTAAATGGGTCAAAGTCTTGTGTCATTTGTCGAAATAATGACTCCATAGCCCAATGGACGAAGGCACTGTCTAGCTCTTCCAGAGATCTGCCATTCTTGGCACCTCCATGGAGCTACCATCCCCATTGGAGCCAATGTTAGTGTCAGTCTTTGTAGCCTTCCTCCAATGATCAAACATGCTCTTACAAAGTGATTTTAAGGTGTCAAGGTCAAATTTTGTCATTTCAGTGAGTCTTCAAACAAAATTTGGTCACTAGGTATTAGGTCTAGGGTTTGCTTTTACTCCTTCCAAAGTTGTCCAAATGTCGGTCCATGTCACCATTCAGCTGAGTGTACTGTCATTCAGAGGGTTGTCATCATCATGCTAGGTTCCAATGGGTCATTTTATACCTTGTTCATGCTTCGGTTGTGCCTAAGTAAAGTTCATTTCCCTCTCCTAGGGTTTTGAAGCTAATTTCTCTTGGATGGTCAAATCATCAGTAAAACTTGTATCCTGATGTTCATATACCTTACCATATCCTTAATGTACCTTATTAAACATTTCCCATCACTGAGATCCCCCGAATTCCTCATTTTTGCAAAAACCCTAGTTTCTTGCTACAACTTGACAATTTTCTAGACTAGGCCTGTGTTTTTCCCTTTTGGACCCCTTCCCCTCACTCAATCTTTGAAATTCCACTTTCCCCTACTTCCTAGCATCCCTCCCTACTTCCCAAAATATTCTCAAGAATTTAGAAGCCCCTTATCCCCTTCATTTCGCTTCATTTTGACAAATCCTGTGTTCCACACCTCAGGGTAGGTTTTACTAAAATGATATTTCTGAGCAAGAAAAGATGAATTTTGGAAAACTGAGAGAATTTTTTGTCCAAAATATGCCAATAAATAAAAACCTCCTTCACTTTTTACACAGGTGTCATGGTTTAGGAGAAATGTCAAAAATACAGTTGCCTTGGGAGAATCGATGCACCTCTAAAGTGACCTTGGGAAAATCAATATTTCTCCTAGCTTGGTTGGCCAAATTACTTGATTGATGAGTCAAATGATAACTAGATACAAATATCTTTCAAATGAGCTATCATGAGCTCAATTTGGAGTTGAGGAAGGCCTTCAAAAGTTGACTGCAACAACACTCTGCCTTGAGGCAGCCTCATAGGTCTAGGGTTTGCTTTTACTCCTTCCAAAGTTGTCCAAATGTCGGTCCATGTCACCATTCAGCTGAGTGTACCATCATTCAGATGGTTTTCATCATCATTCCAGGTTCCAATGGGTCATTTTATACCTTGTTCATGCTTCGGTTGTGCCTAAGTAAAGTTCATTTCCCTCTCCTAGGGTTTTGAAGCTAATTTCTCTTGTATGGTCAAATCATCAGTAAAACTTGTATCCTAATGTTCATATACCTTCCCCTATCCTTAATGTACCTTATTAAACATTTCCCATCACTGAGATGCCCCGAATTCCCTAAACCCTACCACTTCCTATTTCACTTATAAAAGATCCCCAAAGCCCAAAGTTTCAAAACAGTCAAGTGACTGTCCCCACACTCCAATTTTCACTGGACAAAAGTCCATGGTACCCACTGTTCATAGTCATTTTCTATTTGGCACACATTTGGAAATCAAAATAAGACACCAAACTCTTCATATTTACCTCAGACAACATGGATGAAGAAAGCACTTAGACGACGCAAAAAGGACGATATGCTCTGAATATTAGCCGAAGCCCCTTTGGTTGCGCATGACACTCAATGATAAACCTTCAGTCCAAATTTCAACAAATTTGGAGAAAATTTTGTCAATTTTGAATTTTTTTTGGCTTCAAAACATGTTTTCTTGCCCAACACGTAGCGTCACTTGGTGCACGCTTATAATTGGGAGATCTCCAGGAGGAAAACTTTACATTTTTGGATTTTTCATCAAAATTTATGTATGCTCATGCATTTCCTAAGGATTTCATCAAGTTCTGGGTCGCCTAAAGGGTCAAAAACACCATAAAAATGACCTCTCTGCCACCTTTTGCACCCACAGGATGCAGTCCTGGGAGATTGTAGTTTTGGAGGGGTAAATGACATCCAAATCTAGAAATTCCACTTGGGTTGGAAAGTAGACAGGTAGAGCTTTCCAACAAGCACACTTGGGCTCAATTTGGACTTCGGGAAGTGCCTCAAAATCAACTCCAAAGTTGTGCTACGCATATAGATTTTGGCACGACGGATAGAAAATTTTGGCCTGTTTTTCACTGTACAGCTCAAAAATTCCCCCAATTTTGACCACTTTTGCTTTTTGATGTTACTCTTAACCTTTCATGA
>CM062814.1:150147843-150285145 GCA_031772625.1 Pinus tabuliformis
GGGCAGCAAAACTGGGATTAACTCATTAAAGGGAGTGTTCAAAGGGCAAGCTAGCAATTGAAGTACAGGTATTTAGGTCGGATGGGTGAAATGATCTTAACCAGGGTGAGAGAGCACTCAAGAATTCTCAAACCGGGATTAAAGTGAGGAACAGAGATTAATCATGAGCAAAGGGAAATTAAGAATCATTTACTATAGATCAGAGGAAAACTACCGAAACTAAGGAGTAATCAAAAATTCCTTAACTCAGATAATTAGCAAAAAACATTAAAATGCATAATAGTTAAAACAGAGTACAATGAAGCATATTCTGAGATAACATTCCATATTATAGCATTCGGATTTCAGATACATTAAAGATTTTTAAAAACTTTAAATAAAAATACAATCACAAGAGAAAATACTTGTTTGCACTTCGCACTACACATGAATCCTGTGAAATGTCTTGACTTTATTCATTAATCCAGCTTGCTGGTCCAAACAGTGATACAATAGCTTACAGTCTTCGATCAAGAAATTCTATGGAAATGTCTAAGAATCCACCCTACATACTTCGAATTGTGAAGTATTTATACAAAAAATTATTTGCAAAATATCTCAAAACAAACTTGAGATTTATTCTAGGAAATACAATTATCTTCTTGCAAGAAGATAAAGACAGCAAATGAACTGTTTCATGTTGTCCCTTTTTATTTGGTACTACTGGCTTTTGTGGTTGAGTTTGTAGCCCTTTATGTTGGCTTTTAGTTGTGATCTTTCACACTGGAATCTTCTTCAATTTTTATATTTCACCTCATACTCTTTGACTCTAATACTCTTTGACTATGCTACCCTGTTTTCATCTGTATACCTGGCTGCTCTCATTTTACTATACAGTAACTTTTTGTTGTAAATTTGTCACAGTAAATCAGTCATTATCTCCCACCATTCTGCATCAGGTAATTTCACATTCATCATCCTCCTGTAGATCTCATCAGCTTCGGTATATTTGGAAAAATTGGGCTTGGTGAGAAATAAGTGTTTTATCTCATGCTCAAGACAAAACAAGTTTTAGAATGTGTTGTACAAAACATTGCCTATTGGCAGTGCTTTTATGGATGAAGTATTGGCTTGTTCCTTAGCCAACTGTCTGAGTCTATTACCATAGTCCAACTGTGTCATGATTTTTTCATTGATAACCAAAGGACTAGGCAGACCTTTCTCCCTCAAAATCTAGAATTTAGCCATGAAACAATCAATGGCTACCTACATATTGTGGCACCTTTCTTCTGAGTTAAGCATGAGGTTCCTTTTGGATAGGACCTTCCTTATTTCCAAAATGGTCTCAGTCCTATCTTCTATATTTAGCTTATTGAGCTCATACTTATTCTTGTTGTTGAGGAAGTGGATGAGTCTATTGGCATCCTCAAGCTTATCTCCCAACTCCTCCTTTACTTTCTGGATAGCTTCTGTAGCTATCTTTATCAACTCTGTTTGCTCAAAAATAACTTGGATTGATGGCCAAATATCATTGACAGAGTCAATGATATTGGCCCACAGTATTTCCTTGGTTTGCCCAAGTGGTTTCTCTAGTGTTAAGTCTTTCTCTAAGACTTTGATTCTTTCACTCATTCTTTGGGCCTTCTGTGCTTCTTCCTTTTGCTTAAGTTGGGCAAGTTTGTAGTTGTTTCCAAACTTGCCACCTTTTCTCTTAATCTGTTCATTTTTGTGGCCTGGATAGACATCTCTTCCATGGATTTCTCTCTTGATGCACTTGTTGGTATTCTAGATTCTACTGTTACTGGCAATGTTGTGGCAGGTCGGGTTGTTGGTGCCAGTGAAGCTGCCAGTGTAGAAGGGACTGCCATGGATACTGTAGGGATGACATCTTTTGAAGTTGTGGCCAAGTCACTTTGCTTCAATTGAATTAAAGCGTCCAACTCCTTTTCTGTCTCCTTTAATTGGTCATTAAGCTTTAGGACCAAGTCCATCAACTCCTCATGTCTGGTTTGGCTCTATACGACTTCTAGAGTTTAACGATGTTGCAGCTGTGGTATTTTCAATTGCCTCTTAAGTGTAGAAATATCATCATTTTTCTTTTTTATAAGCTGCTATGTAGCTTTTATATCCTTGGGATCGTGTCCCAATTCAATCACTAAGTCCTCTAAGGACTTGATCCTTGTACCCTTGCCCTGTGAGGAGGCCTTCTCTAACTGAAATTGAGCAGAAATGTTATTCAAAGAATTTTGTAGCTGATGAGAAATTATGGCCTTACCTGTCAGGGTGGAGTATATCATCTCTCCAGCATGTTTATGCAATTCAATCTGGTCTAGGGGATGAATATCCCTGGCCAACACTTCAAAGTCTACCCTCTTGAAATCAGATGTTGTCTTGGGCTGCGAAGTTGTAGGATTAATAAAAGACATTTGCAGTTTTCCCTCTTTAATGTCAAAGGTTGAAATTAGCCTTGCTTGATTGGTGGGAGTCAACTTCAGGTACTAATCATAAGTTTGGGCCTTAGGCCTCTCATTTCTTACTTTGATTTCCTTGTACCTGTCCTTTATGTCCTGGTCTCTGTCAGCATGCCTACTGAATGAAGACACTTCCACACTAAGCTATCTTTCCAACATTTGATTCTGTAATGTGGAAGGCTCTTGCATGCCTTCAGATGGAGTGGTAGGCCTGCTTCTGTTTACCTCTGTATTGGTTACCTGTGCCAAATCTTTTGTGTATTCCTGTTCAGAGGCGGATTTAGTCTTTGCATCTTGCTTGATTCCTGTTGCAAATTTGAGGTATCCACACCTAATGTGGAAGCTCCCTCTCCGTTTCTTTTTGGAATTTTCTCCTCATTTTGAGGACTCTGTGTGACTGGAGGGGTACTCATGGTTCTTTCTTGTTCTTCTGGTACCTGCAGAAAAGAGTTTTCATCAAGCTATTTTTCTAAATCAATCAGAGCATTTTCTACATCTACTTTGGTGCTGTCTTGGTCTACTAGTGTACCTTCCACCCATTCTGTTTGGTTGGCATATGCCTCTATTTCTGGTATGGGGTGGTGGATGAAGGGTCCTAGCTTGACCTTTTTCCTTTTCTTGGTAATGAATTCCAAAGGGTCATATCTCCATACAAAACTCCTTTGGAACTTCATTCTTTGCAGGATTAGGTCTGCCTCTTTCCCTGCCTCCTTGGAATTGCATATGAAGGGACCTAATTGATCTTTGATTTTAAAATAGCCTTCTTCTTGGCATTGACAAAATTGACTTCATCTGCATTGATGATCTATCTGAATATTCTAAAGCAAACAACCTCATGGGGAGATATCTTGGAAATTTATATGGTGCAAGCATGCAACCATATATTCTGATTTCTGTATGGTTCTGATAGAGGTACCAATCACCAACCTTGGTCTGCTTGCAAAGCTGGAGGACTCTCTTTATTTCTAGGCTTATCCTAGGTAGAGCATTCCCAATGAGCATGGTCATGACTAGATGCACAAAATAATCTATAAGTATGAGTAGGTATATGATGATCCAAACTCATGGAAAAGTGGGGTCCAAAAAATAACAGATTTGGGTTGGCCCCTAGTGTCAAGCTTTTGAAAGGTAAAATGAAACTTCTCTGGATGATAATACAGAAATAGATGGTACAAAACAAAGGAGTATTTGAACACCCTCTCATTCCACATTCTTGTGAACTGCTCATGCATTCGGTTAGCTATGAATGTGGAAAAGTCATATATGGTTGCAGGAGGTTGTCCTAGGGTATAGATGGACATGAAAGCAAGAATAATTTCATCAATTTACTCACTTGTGGTGTAACCTAACACACATGATATCATAGCTATAATGTTCTAGCCCAATGGAGAGAAAATGGTTGATACATATGGAGGGGAGTCCTTGGGGATGTGTTTTTCCTATCTGATGAAGGTTTGGAATAGCTAGGCCAATTTTGCAGGGCTTAGCTTGGGATACAGGTCCAACAGGTCTCCAATTGAGAGTGGGATTAGGTTTGGCCCTGGTTGGAGCTGCAGCATTTCATTAATGGACTCAACTATGATAGTAAAAAGGACCTTCTGGTCATGTGACATTATGGTTCTATGGCTGGGGTCATAGCATGCATAGCACATATGAACAATATTTGGAAATATGTGGACTTGGGGGAACTGGTATTTGGGAAAATTTGATTCCCAAAGGCCAATCTCATCTGCATGGTTAAGGTATCTGTCTCTACTTTGGAAATGTACTTTGAGCAGGGGTTCTAGGGCAGTAGTGTCTTTTATTTGGAAGTCCCTGTCAGCCAAGGGAAGGTGGTCAAGGTCTAAATGGGGAGTTGTAATTGGTCTAACGTCCATAGCGATGGGGGCAGTCATAATTCAGTTCTTGTGGTTTTGAATTATTATCAGGGTTTCAGCAAAGGTTATGTGGGATTTTTTGGATTTTTTAGGGCAACGGAGGTCTTGTAGATGGTTTATGGCTCAGACTGTAAAAATTAAAGTAAATTTGATATATTTTATTTAATTAATAGTGTGATGAGGGTGAATTTACTTGGAAATTGACAATGGAGTTGGTATTCCACAGTTAAATACCTGGAATTAGGAGAAATTGACTGTAAATTGTGGTTGATGGCGACTGCAGAGGTTTGTACCGTTCTGGTACGAACTGATGAACGAGTTGGGCTATTTGCAGCTTCTATGGAGGAATGGCATAGGTCATTGAGCAAATTCGTTGTTTGTAGGGGTTGCAACGACTTTCTCAGTTCTCAATAGCAAATACACGAAAAGAGTGAAAAGAGGGGTCATTGGGTTTATATAGAAAAAATGTTAATTTTGGCAGGTTCATTGATTGATGAAAAGTGGCAATTTTTCGGTTAAATGGGGGAAGCGATTTAGGAGGGCCATCACACTACTTTTGTGGTGTGGGCGGTATTCAGAAGGGGTCGCCCAATTCCATTCATCGTTTGACACATAGCATCGGGGGTCAAGAGGAAAACCGCCTTATCGGGTGAGTAAAGGATGGACATCAGGCGCGGCCAATATGATTATGGGCCATTAGATGTGGGGAAGGGACGATCAACAGTGGTCGGGCAATGGAGCTGCACAATGATTTACACAAAAGGTTTCGAGGGGCCCATGGGTCTAATCACCGGCGGTATAGGATTAGATTTAAGCCTAATCTCATCGAGGGCACTTTAATATGGGATTAAGGACTATGGGCGGGGTTTTAATATATTCTGTGGGATATGGGATAGTCATATAGTTTATAAATAAACTAAGGGGTGGGATTATTTATATAGAGGAGTTAAACATATACGGGCTAATGGGTTTTCGGGAATTTTATATAATAAAGTTAATATGAGGTGAAATGAGAGGAAGGGTATTGTACTTAGGTATACAAAACACTATGCGCTTTCCATACACTTAGTACTTAGGATAAATGTATTTTTATGGGTGTTTGCATAAAATATGTTTACCGTGGGGTTTTCCTAGGCAACAAGAATTTAACCTTAGGATGATGGGTTTTTTTGAGGGGGATGAATGAATTGCAAGTGAATTTAACACCTTTCCTTCTTAAGTCATCAAGCCGAGGGTCCGATCCCACCAGAAGTCAGAGAAATGCTCTGATCCTCTTTGACTTAAAGAACTATAGGTATTAATATTTTTATTATGAAAGGGAAATTAGTGAAGTGGAGTGAAATAACTGAGGGGGTGTTAAATAAACCACATTGTGAACCATTGTTTTTGCTTTGTCCACTACTTATGCATTTTTGAAAATTACATTTAAAACAATGACATACATGCCTTTATGTAATCACATGATATTTCTGCAACCTTTCTACTACTTACCCACTTACTCATCCTACCATTTTTCTTCACTTTATTTGGGTGCATTTGGACAAGCAAACCCTTACCAATCTTTTTCTTTTCTTTTACAAAGTAAACTATCTAATTCTAACCTTATCACATCCAAGGGCTCAGATTAAAATGATGAGCTCCTTTTATTTTCTCTACCTATCTAATGATCTGCCAAGATTACATTGTTTGCTCAGATTTTATTCTCTAACTACACACATAACATTCAAAACATGAAATAGCCAATTTTAAGCATTTTAACTATCATGGATTGTGGCATGAGTAACAAGATGCACACAATCATTATTATGTATAAAAGTAAATAGCAGTAGCATTTTTGACTTGCACACTTTCATGGTCTCTTTTTGTCTTTTGGGGTTCATATATTTTCATTTTTTGACCTTTTTCATTCTTTTTGTCCTTTTATTATTCTTTTAGGACACACCCTCTTTACATTTTTTAATTTCTTTAATATGGAAAACATTTGCAGAAAGCATAGGTATGTACAATATTACAAGGCTTTAATCTTAGTCATTCAAAATTATGACTCCTATTGGTATAGGAACTGAATAGTGGCTCCACTTGGGGATGGCATTTTCTAGCAAAATGTCAAGAACTTTGTAGATCAGTAGCCCCAGAATTGTTGTCAATGTTACCTTGCAAAATTTTCCTCTGTGCTTCTGTATTTTTAATACTTATGACAGTGAAGCTTTCAAAGCTTAGTGCCTTCTCTTCAGGCTTCGACTTCCAAAATCACCATCCAATCCAAACTGGACTTTTGAAAATAGAATATATACAAATGGGAAATGAAAAATTAGTAACTAGGCTCAAAATAGTGTTTGAGCATTCGACCATTCACTAGTCCACCTTCTGCTTCTGTACCATCAAGTTCTCTTAGGAAGAAAGCATTATTACCTCTGAAAGCATAAATGACATATGGGCCTTTCCATAGGAAATCCTTCCCATGTTTACCTTTGTCTTCCCTCTTTGAATCCCACTTGAGCACCTTGTCACCAAGGTAGAAATCTTCAGCCTTGGTTCTATTATCAAAAATCTTTTTAACCCTTTCTTGTACAACTTGAGACCTGATATAGACTTCTTCCTTGGTTTGTTGAAGATGAATTGTTTGGTTGATTATTCTTTGGATACTATTTGGTTCAACCTGCATTTCTTGAAGCAACTTCATCACTAGTGTTCCCAAGGAAGATGGAAAAACAGCTTCCATCCCATAAACTAGTTGATAGGGAGAAGTACCAATTGATTTCTTAGTGGTTAGTCTGTCTGCCCATAGGGCATTGACTAGCTTCTTGTTCCATGTTTTCTTGTTGTCCTCTAGCAAATTTTTGATGATGTTTACCAGACTTTTGTTTGAGGATTCTGCTAGTCCATTTCCTTGAGGATAATAGGTTGTGGAATGTCCCAAGGTTATATGATACTTGTTGCAGAAATCTATCATTCTTTTGGATTTAAAGGTTGTTGCATTATCAGTAATGAGCTTAGTTGGACATCCAAATCTTGATAGAATGTTGGTTTCAAGGAAGGTTATGATAACAGTGTCAATGGCTTGCCTTGAAGGTATGGCCTCTATCCATTTTTTGAAATAGTCTATGGCTGTAAGGATCCATTTGTGTTGGGCAGAGGAGGGTGGGTGAATTTCGCCAATGAAGTCTAAACCCCATTGTTGAAAAGGTATTTCAGCAGAGATTGGTTTTAGGGGCAAAGGCAAGAGCTTTTTCTTTCCTTCAAAAATTTGACATTTGTGACAGGAGGTCACATATTTCTTGACATCAGAAAACAAAGTAGGCCAGTAGAAACCAGCTCTAAGAATTTTATTTGCAGTGGTTTT
Source organism: Pinus tabuliformis (assembly GCA_031772625.1). Lineage (NCBI taxonomy): Eukaryota > Viridiplantae > Streptophyta > Pinopsida > Pinales > Pinaceae > Pinus > Pinus tabuliformis. Next base: position 150,155,514 of record CM062814.1, read on the forward strand.
CCAGTAAAGGTGTCCTCCACAGTCACCTACATGAAACTCTTGCAACACCTTGTCAGCTTCATCTTTTAATAGGAAATTGAGAAGAATGCCTTCATGATCTCTCCAAAACAAAGCATTGTCTAATATACAAAATTTTAAGGATTTCATCTTTAAAAACCTGCTTTTAGTCCTAGATAATTCAGGAGGAGCTTGTAAATTCAGTAAAACATATATAACATCAGCATACCATGGTGATTCAATAAAGGCCTAGCTAATTAGTGGAGTCGTCATCTCCTCCTCATCATCTATTGTTGCAATGAAGTTTATATCTAAGGCCTGACAGTTCGATTCAGCCATGAGTTTGGCTAAACCTTGGCCCTTGCTTAACTTAGTTGGTTTGATTTCTATATCATACTCTAAAATAGTAGCCATCCACTTTCCCCTTTTTCCATTTGGACCTTCCTGAGTTAGGATGTCTTTGACTACTGAATTTAGAACGTAGGCCACTATATGAGAATATACAATGTATACCCTGAAATCCTTGATGGCTTTGACCAAAGCAAAGGATTGTTTTCCCATTATATTGTATTTCAAAGGGGCATCTCTCAGGGCTTTTTATAAAGAAAGTAATAGGTTGTTCATAGCCCTATTCATTTTTCTGCAATAAAACTGTAGCAATTGTGTGCTCAGAAGCAAAGGAAAATAAAATGAAATCTTTGTCAAATTTTGGATTGATTAACACTGGTGTTTTAGTTAAGGCCAGTTTAATGTCTTCAAAGGATTTCTTAGCCTCAACAGTCCATTTTATGGTCGAATCTTTTTTCAGCATAGTGTTCAGTGATCTAATTAACTCTGCTAAATTAGAAATAAATCTTCTAAGAAAGTTAATTTTCCCTAAGAAAGCTTGCAATTCTCTAATGTTCCTGGGATGTTGTATCTGTAAGATGGCTTCTATTCTTGTAGGGTCTATTCGAATACCATCTTTTAAAATTATATGACCTAAAAAATTTCCTTCTTCTAACCCAAACAAAGACTTCTTAGGGTTCAAGGAAATTCCATATTTCCTGCATTTAATAAAATTTGTCTTAGATGATCCACATGTTGATTGTCAGATTTTGAAAAAAACAATAATGTCATCTAGATATATCACAAGGAAATCATGAATTTCTTTTGCAAAGGCTATATCCATAGCCCTCTGGAAAGTGGCTTCAGCATTCATTAGTCCAAAAGGCATTTTCACATACATGAATGTGCCCCAAGGAGCAGTAGAGGCAGTTTTGGGTTGGTTATCTAGATGAACTAAGATCTGATTGTAACCAGAAAACCTATCCAATAATGAGATTCTAGTTGATCCAACTACCCTTTGTAAAATGTGATCCATTTTGGGGAGAGGTTAATTGTCTTTTAGTGACACTTTGTTGAGATTTCTGAGATCCACATAGAGTCTGATCTCACTAGTTTTCTTTCTTGTTGTCACTAAGTTTGAGACCCAATAAGAAAATCTGATTGGTGCAATTATTTTAGCATCATACATCCTCTGAATTTCTCTTTCAATTAAAGGTAATAAGATAGGATTAATCCTTCTAAGTTTTTGTCTGAAAGGCTTTTGATTTTCTTTAATAGGAATGGTGTGTTGTATGATGTTGGTGTCATAGGATTTGAGGTCCTCATAACTCCAAGCGAAGACATCTTGAAATTCTTTTAATAATTCAATGTATTTCACTTTTTCGGCTGGAGGTAATGATTTCGAAAGTTTGATCAATTTTGGATTTTCATCAATGCCTATATTACATTCCTCTATATCAGACCTTACTGGTTCCATTTTAGGTTTTCTAGGAACATCATTTGAATCGAATAAGTCTTCCAAAGGGGTTAATCCCTTGGGTAAGAAATTACCTTTGAGATTAATTACTTTAGAGTCTTCGTTAATTATTTCATCAATCTCAACTTTCTCTAGGTTTTCTACATCTGAATTAGTAAATTTAGTTGGGTTAAATCTATCTAGTTCATCACCTTCTATCTCATTAATTTTTAACTCATCCTTAGAGTCAGGATCTATGGATGTATCGATATCTATGTTATGATTTGCAAACTCTTCTTCTAAATTTAAAAAATTATTTATTTGTTTATCATTAGAAAATACTTTCCAGCTCTTCAAATTATCTGGAATTGCAGGTCTATGCCTAACTTCAGCAGTGTACTAATAGTTAGGTTGAAAGGGTAACTTGCAAGTGCTGGCAAACATTGCTAAACTATGGGATTGCATATTGTGTTTTCTAGGGATTACTGCAATCTTGGTTTCTAAGAAAGTATTAAGTATTTTTACAATAGTTCCTCTATAACAACTAAATCTGGGGTCCTTTGTCATATATATAGCATCAATATGTTTTATAACTAGTTCAGAGTCTCCCATGACAGAGACTCTTTTAGCTCCTAGATTCCTAACTAATTTAAGACCTAAAATTAGTGCTTCATACTCGGCCATATTGTTAGTACATTTAAAATTCAATCTGTATGCATGGCCTTCTGAGTGATTATTCTCCAAATTATATATCCACACTCCTGCTCCTGCTCCAAACTTATTGACTGAACCATCAAATTCAAGGTGCCATAATATCTCGTGCTCATAATTTTCATCATCTGGTGCAACAAACTTTTCCTCATTTAAAGCAATTTGGCCACCTTGTTTATTGGAAAGTTCTAAAGTTTGGTTAGTTTCATTTTGAATAGAAACTGCAATTTCTTTTGGTTCTGTATCAATATTGTCTAAAATAATTTCTTGTGTTTGATCAGCATTATACAGGATAAAAGAATCAATGTCTGAATGTACGGAGTAGATAGGAAAGTTTAGAGGCCAATCCTAGCTACTTACCATGTATTTCATTAATGTTTCTTGGTACAGCTTCTTAGGTTGTTCAAAAATAGAGATTGTTGCATATGACATATCAAGTTGTAACAATCCCTAAAGTTTGGCTCCCCGTGATCTGGATAACGACATGCCATACTTTGGTGGATGTCAACAACCACAATATCCAAAAGGATGTTTTTGGCAGGATATTGAACTAATGTAACACACAGGTCTTTAATCAATCCTAGACACTTTACTTGACTTGAGTCAAATGAGAATAAGTCCTTGTAAGGTCTTGTAATGTCTAGGTTTAATTTCTCCATTACTGATTTGGGAATTAAGTTGTGGGAGGCTCTAGAATCCAACATTGCATTGTGTAGGATTTTGTCATGGATGCTAAGGCTAATGTAGAAAGGTGGTACTCCTCCTTCTAGTGGTTTGCCATTAACATCTGGGCCAAATATGAGTTTTAGTTGGTCATCAAACAGGTTAAAATAATCCTCATTTTCAGCAATGTTTAAGGTCTAGTTTATTTGTGATTTGTAAGTTTCATTCTTGATCAGTTCTGTTAAAGGCACTGAAATCTTTAGTTTAGCTACCTCTACTCCCAGATTGAATGGCAAAGGGGCTTGTTTTGTTTGAGGGTTTTGAATTTTCACAGTAGGGATTTGAGTGGGATGGTCTTCTTTTCCTTTATTGGGGACCTCTTTTTGTTGCTTTTCAAGTCTAGTGCTTTGAGGTGTGTCCACTGGTTTTTTAGGGGGAATTGAAGTGGATGGATGATCATCTGAAGGTTGGTTAGGGGTTATATCTACAATGGTGGGGCCAGAAGGATTCTGGTTTTGTCTGGGGAGAATCTGGAAGATTTTAGAAACCGGGGCTTCTCTTATTTTCTTGGGTTGATTTGGCACTGTTTTCTTGGCTTGGTTAGGGATATCAGAATTCTTTTTACTCCTTAGGTTATATTGTTTATGCACTTCAAAGATAGAAAAATCATAACCTTGTTTATAATCAAATGACTCTCCAGACTGGATTTGCAATTGCTGCAGCATATGCAATTCTTGATCATCTTGGGTTAGAAAAATAGCATCTTCATCATCTAATCCCATCAAGTTAATATGTTTGTCTTGCTTTGGGTCTTCAGGATGGGATGTTTCTGCATAATTTTCTTGAAAAGGAGGCCTAATATTCTGATCAGGTCCATTTTTTCCAGTGTTTTGGTTTTGGTTTTTTCTAAAGTTCAGGTTTCTAACTGGAGATTGGGGTTTCCTTTGTATGCTATCGATTGTATCCATTATTCTTTCCATACTTTTGGCTAAACTATCCATTTTTGATGTCTGATGGTGAAGCTTCATCTTTAGCAGTTCCTCTCTTTTCATTTCTAACTCTAGCTCTTTTAGCTAGCAAATTAGCTTCAACACTAACAACTACACTTTGCATTTCTTCTAATGTTGGGGGGTTTCTCTCCCTAAGTTGGAATGCCATATCTGTGTCAAAACCATTTATTAAGTCTAAGTCAGGTGGGGGCCCAAGATTAATTGGGATTGCGTTATATATATATATATATTGTTAAATCTAATGCAGTAATCTTGAACAGTTTCATTAGGTCCCCTTCTAATATTTTCATATTCTGAAAGGATTTGTAGGGGATTTTTCTTCTTTTCCCATCTGTTCAAAAATTGTTGATGAAATGTTTCTAAACTATCAATACTATTATCAGGCAATGCTCTAAACCATTTCCTAACATCACCAGCTAAAGTCTGAGCAAATAGTCTCATTTGAACATCCACAATATCAATTTCATGTAGTTCGAAGTAATCTGTCATCTTATTGACATGGTGTTGTGCAGTGTAGTGTCATGTGCCATCAAATTGAACAATTTTTCTCTGGTAGTCTACTGGCATAGCACCAAGTGGGGCAAGTAAAATAAGAGGAGCATATTTGGTTACCATGCTTATAGGTTGGGTGGGGTTCAGATGTGGATGAAGAATGGATGAAGAACGAGGACTAGTAGGTGGTAAATGGGATGTAATAGGTTGGTGAGGCAGTGAAGGTATAAATGGGGGTGGAGAATGGACTTTAGAAGTTGAAGGGAACAACGGTGAACTGAAAGTGGTGGACAATGGTTCAGAAAGCTCAGGGATCTTAGCAGTACTCAGGGATGATTGTGGAGAATTCAGAATGTATTCATCAATTGACTGGTTGACTTTTTGGACTTCAAGGTTTGCAATGAAATCAGGGTCTAAAACAGTATCGTGTATTTCACTTTCAGACTTTGATTTAAATAATGACAAATCAAATTGCTCATCAAATGTAAGATCTTCTAAAAACAACCACTCATCATGACATGAATTAGCTTTAATCAATGGTGTGTGACTAACTGAACTTTCTTCTTTTTTGGATTTTCTTGAAATCAAGTTGGGATTATCAAATACTGGGGCAGGGTTTGGATCTGGGTTAGCCCTAGTATAATGAGTTCTCCTTGAAGCTAGAATTTCAAAAAATTTCTAATTGTTTTCTTTTATGATATTTTCAAAATAAATTTTGGTAAATTACTTTAAGAGGCTCAAAATAATATTCAAAATTTCTTAAAGATTTATTAGGACTGAGGGTTTGAGTTCCCTAGTATGGTCGCCACTATGTTATCACTCAGAATTTTCCCTAGAAGTTATCAGAAGAAGGAAAGATTGAGGTAACCACAAACCAATCTTTTAAGTATAGGCTCTAGCCAACCTATGACTCAGAGAGGGCTCTCTCTATATAATTTAGCTTTGATTGCTGAGATTTTAGGCTAGTTCTTAAAGTTTAGGGGGTTTTGGCTTTGTATTGAAGGTTGGATGGTGGAATCCTTAAAACAGATGGATAGAATGAGGTCTTTGGACCCTTGGGCTATGGAGTTAAAGAAGGGCAACAGAACTGGGATTAAATCATTAAAGGGAGTGTTCAAAGGGCAAGCTAACAGAGTGAAGTACAAGTCTTTAGGTCGAATGGGTGAAATGATCTTAACCAGGGTGAGAGAGCACTCAATAATTCTTAGACCGGGATTAAAGTGAGGAATAGAGATTAATCATGAGAAAAGGGCAATTAAGAATCCTTTACTATAGATCATAGGAAAACTACCTAAACTAAGGAGCAATCAAGAATTCCTTAACTCAGATAATTAGCAGAAAACATTAAAATGCATAATAGTTAAAACAGAGTGCAATGAAGAATATTCTGAGATATCATTCCATACTATAGCATTCGGATCTCAGATACATTAAATATTGTGAAAAAATTTAAAGAAAAATACAATCACAAGAGAAAATACTTGACTGCACTTCGCACTACACGTGAATCCTATGAAATGTCTTGACTTTATTCATTAATCCAGCTTGCTGGTCCAAACAATGATACAATAGCTTATAGTATTCAATCAAGAAATTATATAAAAATGCCTAAGAATCCACCCTACATACTTCCAATTGTGAAGTATTTATACAAAAAATTATTTACAAAATATCTCAAAACAAACTTGAGATTTATTCTAGGAAATACAAATATCTTCTTGCAAGATAGAGACAGCTAATGAACTGTTTCATGTTGTCTTTTTTTATTTGGTACTGCTGGCTTTTATGGTTGAGTTTGTAGCCCTTTATGCTGGCTTGTATTTGTGATCTTTCACGCTGGAATCTTCTTCAAATTTTATCTTTCACCTGATACTCTTTGACTATGCTACCTTGTTTTCATCTGTTTACCTGGCTGCTCCCATTTTTACTGTACAGTAACTTTTTGCTGTAAATTTTTCATAGTAATTCAGTCATTGTCTCCCACCATTCTGCATCAGGTATTTCACATTCATCATCCTCCTGTAGATCTCATCAGCTTCGGTATAGTTGGAAAAACTAGGTTTGGTGAGAAATAAGTGTTTTATCTCTTGCTTAAGAAAAAACAAGTTTTCAAATGTGTTGTACAAAACTTTGCCTATTGGCAGTGCTTTTATGGATGAAGAGTTGGCTAGTTCCTTAGCCAACTGTCTGAGTCTATTACCATAGTCCAGCTATGTCATTAGTTTGTCATTGATAACCGAAGGACTAGATGGACCTTTCTCCCTCAAAATCTGGAATTTAGCCATGAACCTATCAATGGCTACCTACATATTGTGGCACTTTTCTTCTAAGTTAAGCATAAGGTTCCTTTTGGACAGGACCTTCCTTATTTCCAAAATGGTCTCAGTCCTATGTTCTATATTTAGCTCATTGAGCTCATACCTATTATTGCTGTTGAGGAAGTGGATGGTCTATTGGCATCCTCAGGGTTATCTCCAAACTCCTCCTTTACTTTTTGGATAGCTTCTGTAGCTATCTTTATTAACTCTGTTTGCTCAAAAATAACTTGGATTGTTGGCCAAATATCATTGACAGAGTCAATGATATTGGCCCACAACATTTCCTTGGTTTGCCCAAGTGGTTTCTCTAGTGTTAAGTCTTTCTCTAAGACTTTGGTTCTTTCACTCATTCTTTGGGCCTTCTGTGCTTCTTCCTTTTGCTTAAGTTGGGCAATTTTGTAGTCTATTTCCAAACTTGCCACCTGTTCTCTTAATCTGTTCATTTTTGTGACCTGGATAGACATTTCTTCCATGGCTTTGACCAATTATGTTGCTTTCTCTCCTGATGCACTCGATGTTGTTGTAGATTCTGTTGTTAATGGCTGTAGAAATTTTGAATAATTAATTACTTATTCACAGAGATTATCCCGATTATACACTATTACGGAATACATGCACAATACATAATCTCCTCTACGTTGATCATCAATTTAGTAGCATCAAAAACAATGAAACATCAATCGCATGTGCACATTAACACAGTATGTAACCTGGGGAAAGCATACAGCTGAAAACCCCACACTATCTGTATATTATAATGATTGAGAACATGTAACGATACATAGTACAATACTCCTCACAAGTACTCAGTACTATCTCCACCTGTTACACACAAAACTAGCTCAGATCCGAACAAGTGACAGGTTCAAATCTCCTCCGCTGCTTTGCCTGCCTCCACTGCACAATGCCAAGTGAAAATCACGTGAGAACAGGCTACAATTACATTGGTATTGGCCCACGCTGTGTAGTCCTCATTGGCATAACTCAATCCCATTGATTGTGCAAGATCTCATGCACAACTATAGTCACAACTGATAGCAATCTCAACCTCTAACACCTGTCTCCACTGAACTGTACATGCACTGAGTTAACTGATGTATTCTTCAGTTGCTTTATGAGTTAATAATTAGTGAATTAATTAATATTTAATTCACACAACTCATCACTAGTGTATTCTTTCGTTAGACTAAAATACAACTAGTTCAACCAAGTCAAACTGAACACAACTCCATCAACTCCACAATCAACTCCACCAAACTCAACCACATGAGTTCTAACTGAAGTCCTGCATGCAATAGCTCAACTGACCCATAAGAAAAGCATATTTCCTTCTGACAGCTACATGTGCCACATCTGTAGCTCGAACTGAAGTGCTCCAAGAGGATAAGATAATGTTTATAGTCCAAATATTATTAAGAGCTAATAATATTCTATTGTTCTATTTTTAGCCTGGCAGTCTAAAAATAGACTCCGCCCATATGTCTAAAAATAGAAGTCCATCTATTTTTACCAACATGACCAATCATCCACAAATAGCATCCTCCAACTCATAGACCATGATCCATATGTCTAAAAATAGACATAGTCTAAAAATAGACTTTGCGCCAAAAATAGCCTTCGGGCCCACTTAGTGAAGGCGACTCCTTTCCACTAAGTTCCATCATCTTGTTGCATTTTCAGCACTCCCTCTCAACAAGATATGGATTATCTTCAACCCCTATCCTTCCACTCTGGAATGTTCTGCATGTAACACATTTGCCCGGTCCACTTGCTCCAACAACACTTGGAACAAAAACACTCCCAACTGACCACTTTGTTGGGCTAGGAACATACTCTAATGTTGAAGCTCTACCTGCTGCTGACAAGTGCTCCCTCTCTGACATCTGCGGTACTGCAACATCTCCATGCATCTCGCACCATTGCACACTTCTTTGTGCCACCTAGCACTATGCAAAACACTTGTGCCTCTCGCATTGTTGCAGCCCGCTAGCTATGCATTGTCCTGGGATTCCTTACACTGTCGCTCCATCCGCATCTGTCTCTACCCAATCAGTCAGTTCCTACTACTCCACATCGGGGCTCCCGTAGCAAGGTCTCATTCAAGAGGTTGGGTACCTCAAGGATCCTACCCCTCCTCCTTGGGACGATCAATCCACATCACCCCACCTCCTACCTGGAGGTATGGCTGCATGCGATCCCTCTGCCCACCTGGCTCGAAGTTTCCCCCTACTGGAGGTCTCTGCATGAGTAGATGTCTCTACTCGATCTCCTCTCAGCTTCCCTTGTTGTGGCTGCTCCACAAACTCCTGAAGCTGTTGCACCAATCGTGGCTCCTCCACAATCGTCTGAGACTTCTTCTGGCTCTGCATGTTGAGCAGTAATATATGCTCCCTCTCAACCACCAAGTCTCCATCAGTTGCCTCGCTGCTCAAGGCTTTGCATGCATCTTGAACCTCAAGAGCATACAGGTTCTTGACCCGTGAACCAATCTGCTTCACCTGTCTAGTGATGATGCGTCTAAGGAAAACCTTTCACTTACTGAAGACTACATCACAGCCTCTGTCTTCCAGCATCGCGATCGACACCAAGTTTCTCTTCAATCCTTGTACATACTTGACATCGGTCAAGGTAAGGCGAGCTCCATGCTCCCTCTGAAAAATAATCGTGCCTACACCTGACAATATACTTCTCATCTTTACCCATCGCTATGAGTATCTGGAGATCTTTCTCCTCCAAAGTACTGAACAAACTCTTATCACCGCTCATGTGGAAAGAAGCTCCACTATCAAGAAACCAACCACTTTCCACCATGGATGAAACCATGCATGCAAAGAGTGTGAAATCAAACTCAAACTGTGAAGCAAGTGCCTCACCTTCAGATCCTTCCCCGGATCCCTTCTTGGACTTCTTCTTTGGGCAATTAGTAGCATAATGACCCAACTCATGACAACGAAAGCATCTCACCTTCGACTTGTCAACCTTCTTCCCATTATTGGAAGAACTGGATTTGGAAAGAGAACCCTTCTCCTTCCCCTTCTTCACCTTACTCACTAAGGCATATTTCTCCTCATCATGCATGGATGAAGAACTGTCTCTGGTGCTCCGTCTGATCTCCTCTTGCACAAGATCCGACCAAAGTCTCTCCCATCCTGGCAATTTCTCCCGACCATTGATAGAGTCCTGATAGGAATGCCAACTCTTCAGAAGACCAAGGAGAGCCAAGCTCACCAAGTCCTCATCATCGACAGTCACCCCCACACTTCCCAGCTCATCCCGGCATTGGGTGAACTTCGTGAGATACCTGGGCATACTGTCTCCATTCTCACACTTAATGTTTCTAAGTTTATCCTTGAGCGCCAACTTCCTCTGGTTGCTCTTGCTTTGGAATAGATCTGTCAACGCTTTCCACATCAAGTATGGAGAAGCCTTTCCATGCAGGCTGGATACAATGTGATCCTTCACGCCCTCCAACAGAATCCTTCGACACTTTGCTGTCTTCTTTTGCCAAGCCACAACTTCAGCAGCATCAGTAGGTTTTGGGACTTCAGCATCTATGAAATCCTTCAACCCATTATCATCTAACACCGCCTCCATCCTGTCTTTCCATGCAATATAATTCGAGCTGCCCTCAGGAGCATACTCCAATCGCAATCCGTTGAATGACATTTCAACTTTGACACCAAGAAAACACTGCTGCAAATTCGAATTCCACCAGCTCAAAACTCAACTGCTTCTGATCTAAAATTCGTGAGAATAAAGTATTTCTCGTACAGAGATTGACTGTATGGGCATTCACCGGATATCTCACCTTCCAAAAGAAGGATGAATCCAGAGGCTACCTGGCCCGATTACAGACTCTGCCTGAAGAAATAAAATGTTAACACTTTCTGAATAATAGATCTGATGATCAACAGCTCTGATACCATGTAGAAATTTTGAATAATTAAGTACTTATTCACAGAGATTATACTGATTATACACTATTGTAGAATACATTCACAATACATAATCTCCTCTACGTTTATCATCAATTTAGCAGCATCAAAAACAATGAAACATCAATCGCATGTGCACATTAACGCAGTATGTAACCCGGGGAAAGCATAAAGCTGAAAACCCCACACTATCTGTATATTATAATGATTGAGAACATGTAACAATACATAGTACAATACTCCTCACAAGTACTCAGTACTATCTCCACCTGTTACACACAAAACTAGCTCAGATCCGAACAAGTGACAGGTTCAAATCTCCTCCGCTGCTTTGCCTGCCTCCACTACACAATGCCAAGTGAAAATCACATGAGCACAGGCTACAATTACATTGGTATTGGCCCACATTGTGTAGTCCTCATTGGCATAACTCAATCCCATTGATTGTGCAAGATCTCATGCAAAACTATAGTCACAACTGATAGCAATCTCAACCTCTAACACCTGTCTCCACTGAACTGTACATGCACTGAGTTAACTGATGTATTCTTCAGTTGCTTTATGAGTTAATAATTAGTGAATTAATTAATATTTAATTCACACAACTCATCACTAGTGTATTCTTTAGTTAGACTAAAATACAACTAGTTCAACCAATTCAAACTGAACACAACTCTATCAACTCCACAATCAACTCCACCAAACTCAACCACATGAGTTCTAACTGAAGTCCTACATGCAATAGCTCAACTGACACATAAGAAAAGCGTATTTCCTTCTGATAGCTACATGTGCCACATCTGTAGCTCGAACTAAAGTGCTCCAAGAGGATAAGATAATGTTTATAGTCCAAATATTATTAAGAGCTAATAATATTCGACTGTTCTATTTTTAGCCTGGCAGTCTAAAAATAGACTCTGCCCATATGTCTAAAAATAGAAGTCCATCTATTTTTACCAACATGACCAATCATCCACAAATAGCATCCTCCAACTCATAGACCATGATCCATATGTCTAAAAATAGACATAGTCTAAAAATAGACTTTGCGCCAAAAATAGCCTCCGGGCCCACTTCGTGAAGGCGACTCCTTTCCACTAAGTTCCATCATCTTGTTGCATTTTCAACACTGGAAATGCTGTGGAAGGTGGGGCTGTTGGTGCTAGTGAAGCTGCCAGTGTAGAAGGGACTGCCATGGATACTGTAGGGATGACATATTTTGAAGTTGTTGCCAAGTCTCTTTGCTTCAACTGAATTAAAGTGTCCAACTCATTTTTTGTCTCCTTTAATTGGTCATGGAGCTTTAGGACCAATTCCATCAACTCCTTATATCTGGTTTGGCTCTCTATGACTTCCAGAGTTTGAGGATGTTGCAGCTGTGGTATTTTCAATTGCCTCTTAAGTGCAGCAATATCATCGTTTTTCTTTTTTATAAGCTGCTCTGTAGCTTTTATATCCTTGGGATCGTGTCCCATTTCAATCACTAAGTCCTCTAAGAACTTGATCATTGTATCCTTGACCTATGAGGAGGCCTTCTCTAACTGAAATTGAGTAGAAATTTTATTCAAAGAGTTTTGTAGTTGATGAGAAGCTATGGCCTTACTTGTCAGGGTGGAGTATATCATCTCTCCAGCATATTTGTGTATTTTAATCTGGTCTATGGGATGAATATCCCTGGCCAACACTTCAAAGTCTACCCTCTTGAATTCAGATGTTGTCTTGGGCTGCTGAGTTGTAGGATTAATAAAAGACATTTGCAGTTTTCCCTCTTTAATGTCAAAGGCTGACATTAGCCTTGTTTGATTGGTGGGAGTTAGCTTTAGGTACTGATCATAAGTTTGAGCCTTAAGCATCTCATTTCTTGCTTTGATTTCCTTAGACCTATCCTTTATGTCCTAGTCTTTTTCAGTAGGCTTGTTGAATGAAGACACTTCCACACTAAGTTGTCTTTCCAACATCTGAGTCTGTGATGTGGAAGGCTCTTGCATGCCTTCAGATGGAGTGGTAGGCCTGCTTCAGTTTACCTCTGTATTGGTTACTTGTGCCAAATATTTTTTGTATTCATGTTCAGAGGCCGAATTGAGTCTTTGCCTCTTGCTTGATTCTTGTTGCAAATTTTAGGTGTCCACCCCTGATGTGGAAGCTCCCTCTCTATTTCTTTTTGGAATTTTCACCTCATTATGAGGACTTTGTGTGACTGGAGGGGTACTCATGGTTCTTTCTTGTTCTTCTGGTACCTGCAGAAAAGAGTTGTCATCAAGCTGCTTTTCTAAATCAATCAAATCATTTTCGACATCTACTCTGGTGTTGTCTTGGTCTACTAGGGTACCTTCCATCCATTCTGTTTGGTTAGCATATGCCTCTATTTCTGGTATGGGGTTGTGGATGAAGGGTCCTAGCTTGACCTTTTGCCTTTTCTTGGTAATGAATTCCAAAGGGTCATATCTCCATACAAAACTCCTTTGGAACTTCATTCTTTGTAGGATTAGGTATGTCTCTTTCCCTGCCTCTCTGGAATTGCATATGAAGGGACCTAATTGATCTTTGATTTTAAAATAGACCTTCTTCTTGGCATTGACAAAATTGACGTCATCTGCATTGATGATGTGTCTGTAATATTCCAAGGCAAACAACCTCATGGGGAGGTATCTTGGCAATTTATATGGTGCAAGCATGTAACCATATATTCTTATTTCTGTATGGTTCTGATAGAGGTACCAGTCACCTACCTTGGTCTACTTGGAAATCTGGAGGACTCTATTTATTTCTAGGCTTATCCTAGGTGGAGGACTCCCAGTGAGCATGGTCATGACTGGATGCACAAAAGAATCTATAAAGTCTGAGTAGGTATATGGTGATCCAAACTCATGGAAAAGTGGGGTCCAAAAAATAACAGATCTGGGCTAGCCCCTAGTGTCAAGCTTTTGAAGGGTAAAAGGAAACTTCTCTGGTTGATAATACAGAAATAGATGGTATAAAACAGAGGATTATTTGAACACCCTCTCATTTCCCATTCTTGTGAACTGCTCATGCATTCTGTCAGCTATGAATGTGGCAAAGTCATATATGGTTGCAGGAGGTTGTCCTAGGGTATAGATGGACATGAAAGCAAGAATAATTTCATCAGTGTACTCACTTGTGGTGTAACCTAACACACATGATATCATAGCTACAATGTTCTGGCCCCATGGAGAGAAAATGGTTGATACATATGGAGGGGAGTCCTTGGGGATGTGTTTTTCCTCTCTGATGAAGGTTTGGAATAGTTGGGCCAATTTTGTAGGGCTTAGCTTAGGATATTGGTCCAACAGGTCTCCAATTGAGAGGGGAGTTAGGTTTGGCCCTGGTTGGAGTTGCAGCATTTCATTAATGGACTCAGCTGTGATAGTAAAAAGGACCTTCTGGTCATGAGACATTATGGTTCTATGGTTGGGGACGTAGCATGCATAGCACATATGAACAATCTCTAGAAAGATGTGGACTTGGGGGAACTGGTATTTGGGCAAATTTGACTCCCAAAGGCCAATCTCATCTACATGGTTAAGGTATTTGTCCCTACTTTGGCAATGTACTTTGAGCAGGGGTTCTAGGGCAGTAGTGTCTTTTATTTGGAAGTCCCTGTCAGCCAGGGGAAGGTGGTCGAGGTCTAAATGGGGAGTTGTAATTGGTCTAACGTCCATAGCGATGGGGGCAGCCATAATTTAGTTCTTGTGGATTTGAATTATGCTCAGTGGTTTCAGCGAAGGTTCTATGGGAGTTTTTGGAGTTTTTAGGGCAACGAAGGTCTTGCAGATGATTTATGGCTCAGACTGTAAAAATTAAAGTAAATTTGATATCTTTATTTAATTAACAATGTTATGAGGGTGAATTTACTTGGAATTTGACAATGGAGTTGGTATTCCACGGTTAAATACCTGGAATTTGGTGAAATTGATTGTAAATGGTGGTTGATTTCTGTTGTAGAGGTTCATACGCTCTGGTATAGACTGATGAACAAGTTGGGTTGTTTGCAGCTTCTATGGAGGAATGGCGGAGGTCTGTGAGAAAATTCGTTGTTTGCAGGGGTTGCAATGGCTTTCTGAGTTCTCAATAGTAAATGCGCGAAAGAGTGAAAATAGGGGTAATTGGGTTTATATAGAAAAACATTAAGTTTGGCGGGTTCATTGATTGATGAATAGTGGTGGTTTTTCGGTTAAATGGGGGAAGCAGTTTAGGAGGGCCATTGCACTGCTTTTGTGGTGCGAGCAGTATTCGGGAGGGGTCACCCGATTCCATTCATCGTTTGACATGTAGCATTGGGGTTCAAGAGGAAAATTGCCTTATTGGGTGGGTAAAGGACGGACATCGGGCGCGGCCGATATGATTATGGGCCGTTAGATGTGGGGAAGGGACGATCAACAGTGGTTGGGCGATGGAGCTGCACGGCGATTTACACAAAAAGTTTTCGGGGGGCCCATGGGTCTAATCATCGGCGGTATAGGATTAGATTTAAGCTTAATCTCATCAGGGTTGTTTTAATATGGGATTAAGGACTGTGGGTGGGGTTTTAATATATTCTGTGGGATATGGGATAGTCATATAGTTTATAAATAAACTAAGGGGTGGTATTATTTATATAAAGGAGTTAAACATATATGGGCTAATGGGTTTTCGGAAATTTTATATAATAAAGTTAATATGAGGTGAAATGAGAGGAAGGGGTATTGTACTTAGGTATACAAAACACTATGCGCTTTCCATACACTTAGTACTTAGGATAAATGTATTTTGATGGTTTTTGCATAAAATATGTTTACCATGGGGTTTTCCTAGGCAACAAGAATTTAACCTTAGGATGATGGGTTTCTATGAGGGGGATGAATGAATTGCAAGGGAATTTAACACCTTTCCTTCTTAAGTCATCAAGCCGAGGGCCCAGTCCCACCAGAAGTCAGAGAAATGCTCTGAGCCTCTTTGACTTAAAGAACTATAGGTATTAATATTTTTATTATGAAAGGGAAATTAGTGAAGTGGAGGAGTGAAATAACTGAGGGGGTGTTAAATAAACCATATTGTGAACCATTGTTTTTTCTTTGTCCACTACTTATGCATTTTTGAAAATTGCATTTAAAACAATGACATAAGTGCCTTTATGTAATAACATGATATTTTTGCAACCTTTCTACTACTTACCCACTTACTCATCCTACCATTTTTCTTCACTTTATTTGGGTGCATTTGGACTCACAAACCCTTATCAATCTTTTTCTTTTCTTTTACAAAGTAAACTATCTAATTATAACCTTATCACATCCAAGGGCTCAGATTAAACTGATGAGCTCCTTTTATTTTCTCTACCTATCTAATGATCTGCCAAGATTACACTGTTTGGTCATATTTTATTCTCTAACTACAGACATAACATTCAAAACATGAAATAACCAAGTTTAAGCATTTTGACTATCATGGATTGTGGCATGAGTAACAAGCTGCACACAGTCATTACTATGCATAAAAGTAAATAGCAGTGGCATTTTTGACTTGCACACTTTCATGGTCTCTTTTTGTCTTTTGGGGTTCATATATTTTCATTTTTTGACCTTTTTCATTCTTTTTGTCCTTTGATTATTCTTTTAAGACATACCCTTTTTACATTTTTTAATTTCTTTAATATGGAAAACATTTGCAAAAAGCAAAGGTATGTACAATATTACAAGGCTTTAATCTTAGTCATTCAAAATTATGACTCCTATTGGTATAGGAACCTAACAGGATGAAATCTAATGTTGGATCAAGATCATAAGACCTGCAATGAATTAACATTATGTGGTTTGATCATGGATAGTCTAGATCTGAATACTAATGCATGTTTTATTCTGTAAATGTTGTGATCTAGGTATGACTAAAGTCTGGAATAGCTGTGAAGTTTTGAGTTAGTATTTGCAGATCTGTACGTTGGTTCACTTTGATAAAAGCGTGTATACACGTTGGTTCGGCACATCGTAGTAGCGTATACATTATGAAATATGATGTTTGAAGTTGCAGTTGGTTCTGGTTGTTCTGGGTTTTGCTCTGTGTTCTAGTGACTGTGTTGTGGCGATAGTGTTATGAATCTTCAAATTGATTGAATGTGATTTTCTTCACTGATGATGGGTTTTCAGCAATTGGTTGTATTGCAGTGGTGATTGACTTTGAGCTTTAATGTTTTTAACGAGCCCAGTACGAAAAATGGGTGAAATGAGGCCTTCATATTGTGGTGTTGTGTTCCAGGAGTATCCAGTATAAAAATTTATGAAACATGGTCCCAAGAGGAAGAGAGAAGGTCGTAGCCTTTTGTAGGTCGGTGCCTACGTACTAATAAATGGATTGACTAGTACAATAGCTAGGGGGTTGGAGCTCCCTTCGCGTAGGAGCTAGAAACCAAGTGAAGGTTGGATCCTTCTGTAGGCCGGAACCTACATACTAGTAAAAAGATTGGCAAGTACAAGAACCAGGGGGTTGGAGCTCCCTTCTGGTAGCAACTAGAAAATAAGTGAAGGTTGGAGCCTTCTATAGGCCAAAACCTACGTACTAGTAAATGGATCAGCTAGTACAAGAGCTAGGGGGTTGTAGCTCCCTTCCAGTAGAAGCTGGAGAACAAGAGAAGGTTGTAGCCTTCTACAGATGGGTGCCTGCATACTGGTATAAGTCTGCACCAGTACAAGATTATAAACAGATTTTTCTTATATGAAAAGAAGACAGCAGCAGGTGGTTTTTGTCCCGCATTGGGTTTCCACCTTAAATCTTGGTGTTCATGTGTGTTGCTTATGTGTGATGGTTTATTCTGTTATTACTGCATATGGTTACTATTTATATGGTTAATAAAGTACTGATGCATTGATGAAAGATTAACATATGATGAATTAACTTAATCATAAGCTCATTGGATATAAGTTGGTTGCCTTAAAGACAATTGCGTGTACGTGCGCATCAACTTCAATGAAGTTGTGTTTACAAATTTGAGTATGAAAATAAAATGTTATTGATTTGTAAATACTAATTCACCACCCCCCCCCCCACCCCCCACGTGCTCTTAGTATTATTTCCAACAATTAGTATTAGAGCAGGTCCTTCAGAAGAAGCTTGATCGCTTGAAGGGATATCTTGCAAAATGAACAATCACGAAGGCATAGGTTCTATCAGACCACCAATCTTCAATGGGAACAACTTGGTATATTGGAAAACATGAACTAGAGCATATCTTTAGTCACTTGGAGCTAATGTTTGGGGAATTATGGAGAAAGGATATCAATATCTAGCAGCAGTCCCCACGGGTCTAACAGAAAGGAAAACATATGAAATATATACCAAAGCTGTAAACTCCTTATTGGGAAGTCTATCAGAATTAGAATTTGTCAAATTCATGCAACTCAACAAAGCGAAGGAAATATGGGACAAAATCATTCAGAGCTATGAAGGAGACTCCCAGGTAAAACATGCTAAACTACAAACTCTCACAATCCAGTATGAAACTCTCAAGATGCATAGTGATGAAAGTGTTTCTAGTTGTTTCTTGCGAGTAGATGGGATTGTAAATCATATGAGAAATCTGGATGAAGAGATAAAGGAAGCTACTTTAGTTGAGAAAAATTTGAGATCTTTGTCCTCTAAATTTGAGTCAAAATCATCTTCCATAGAAGAAAAACGGGATCTTCAAACTATTACTGTGACTCAACTCCATGGAATCCTAACTGCCTTTGAAATGAGAAAAGGAGGTCCATCAGATATGAGAGAAGTCGCTTCTAAAGCATCAACAAAGGGAAAATAAAAGGAACGGCAGAATGAATCAAGACACATTTCAGAAGAATAAGATGAGGTAAATTTTTTCAAGAAGCTTCAATGGAGTTCCGAAAGATTTAGAGGTAAGCTACCATTCAAATGCTTTGCTTGTGGTAGAGTTGGTCATTACACTACTAAATGCCCTCATGTCAAAGGAATGATGTCTGCAGAAGGAAATAGAATTTATTATACTCATGATGATAGTGATGGCTTGTCCAATAGCGATGAAGATGATCAAGAAATTAAGCTACTCATGGCATACGAAAATGATGCCTTATAAAAGGAAGATTTCCCTAAATAAATCAGTCAACTCAAAATCAATTTGGCAGAAAAGGATACAGACATAAAAACAGTGACACATCAACTCACTGAAAAGGATAAACACAATGAAGTGTTAGAATGTGAAGTAGTAAGTCTAAGAAAAGAAATTGAGAAGACAAAGACTCTGAATCTTAGATTTGCTAAAGGATCGGAAACGTTAGATGAAATCATCAAAGTTCAGCGTTCGCCTATTATAAAGATTGGTCTTGGTTTTCATGAAGGTGAATCTATCTCACAAGATGAGGTAAGGAACTCCAATGCAAAATCTGAAATGCTCAACAAGGAGATAAGAGGTCAACCCCATCGACAACCAAGGAAAGAAAGACTTCAAAGAAAAATATTTCCACCTAATTATGGAAAGGATAATTGTTTCTTTTCTTTGACAAAAAATGTTGAATGTTTTAAATGTCATAATTTTGGACATGTTGTAGTCAGATGCAAAAGTAGAATGGTTCAAGACCGTCACACAGAAAGATCGTCAATTTCCAGGTATTTTAAGGGATATTTTTTTACTTGCAATATGTTTGGTCACAAAGCTATTGATTGCCATAGAAGGAATACAAAACATGTAAGATGTTATGCTATAACAAGATTGGACATAGAGAAAAGGAATGCAGGAGCAAATTTCAGCCACAATACCAAAAGGAGAAAACATCATCACAATTGAAGGTATTGAAGAAGAAGGAATTGTTGTCATAAAGATGTGGCATAGCTCAGTTTACAGACATAATAGACCCAGGGGGAGCTGAAATGTAAAAATTTAGTATTCCAATTCTCATACGCAGTTATTATGAATAAAAGTTGCGTATATATGTGATTTAGAAGCTGCACAGTCACGTATATAGTGTTTTGAAGAAAAAGCAGTGGGACAGAGTCATGAAAAGGGGTCTGATATGGTTCAGTCAATTATCAATTATCTGTTCTATTCTGATTGATGATGATTATAGTCTGCTAATGTTATGTGGAAGTGTTTTTTACGCTCATAAATTGTTGATAATTTGATGAATAACTGGTTGATGAGGATGCCTTGATGATTCTTACTGACAAATGCAATGATCAGATCTGACAGTGAACAGATGGCACAGGTTCAGGGGGAGCATATGCTTCTAATAATGCATTGTTGGCATTATAATAGAAGACCTTGGTACATGATGATACTTATACTGCTTTATTCACATAGTTGCTTTGATTTAGAATACTCTTTTTGATAATGGACATATACATGTTGTTGATCTTGATATTGTTGATAGATACTTATGGTGTAGATCATATATGGTGTATGACAGTTTCTTATGACTATCATGGTCTTGTTTAGATTGTTGGTCCTTGTTATAAATGTCATGTATATCATTTGATGTAAAGGTCCTGAAAAGACTTAATTTGTAACCCCACTATGCATGGGAAGGATGATGTAATAATTAGTCATGTATAAACATTTGGTATATCCCCACTTGGTTGGGTGGATGAGTCAAATTTGGTGTATCCCCACTTGGTTGGGTGATTGATGTATGTATGAGTCATTTTTCTTAGGGATGTCATACTCACTTAGTTGAGTTATAGATTCATGTTATTCTTTTGAAAAATATCTTTGTAGACTCTGCATGTACTCAGGGGGAGTGTCGGCAGCATAATGTATATCAAAGGGGGAGAATATCTTGGTTCGCCCTTTACCCTTGATGTCAAAGGGGGAGAGTTTCTTGGTGTTGTTGTTGCCATCAAGTTCAAAGGGGGAGATTTTTGTCATTATGATACAGGTGTTGTTCTTGATGGCAACTCACATAGATGACTATTCACAGTGCAACAGGTTAACAGCAAAGGATTATAGATCAGACTTCAGAGGTTGAAGAAAGAGAGTGGTTTAAGTAGTATATGTTGGTTCACTTTGTCCAAGCAACATATACCCACAGGTCCACATAACAAAAAGAGTGTATATGTATACACGCACTTCCACAGAAGGAAAAGCGCGTATGGAATGGAAAATCAAGGTTTTGGTCCAAGGTATTTGGTCTGACGTATTTGGTCCGAGGTATTGGTTTGAGGTATTTGGTCCGAGGGATTGGTCTAAGGTATTGGTTCGAGGTACTTGGTCCGAGGTATTGGTTCTAAGTGGTTTTGGTCCAAGGTATTGAGAAATGGCTAAAACTATATAAGGAGGAGAAGATCAAAAGGATAGGTGTGCGAGTAATGAATATTGTATGAAGTTTTAGATCAAAAGTAAATATGCATGTTATGGGTTTTTGATGCTTTGCTTGATCTGAACTAAGGATGCACCTATGTGGATGATGATGGATGAAATATAATGTTGGATCAGGATCATAAGACCTGAAACGAATTATCATTATGTGGTTTGATCATGGATAGTCTAGATCTAAATACTAATGCATGTTTTATTTTGTAAATGTTATGATTTGGGTATGACTAAAATCTGGAATAGCTATAAAGTTTGAATTTAGTATTTGCATATCTGTACGTTGGTTCGCTTTCATAAAAGCGTGTATACACATTGGTTCAGCACATCAAAGTAGCGTATACATTATGAAATATGATGTTTGAAGTTGCAGTTAGTTATGGTTGTTCTGGGTTCTGCTCTGTAATCTAGTGATTGTGTTGTGGCGACAGTGTTATGAATCTTCAAATTGATTGAATGTGATTTGCTTCACTGATGATCAGTTTTCAATGATTGGTTGTATTGCAGTGGTGATTGATTTTGAGCTTCAATGTTGTTGACGGGTCCAATATGAAAATTGGATGAAATGAGGCCTTCAGATTGTGGTGTTGTGTTCCAGAAGTATCTAGTCTGAAAATTTATGAAGCGTGGTCCCTGGAGGAAGAGAGAAGGTCGTAGCCTTCTGTAGGTCGGCACCTATGTACTAGTAAATGGATTGGATAGTACAAGAGCCAGGGCTTGGAGCTCCCTTCCAGTAGGAGCTGGAAAACCAATGAAGGTTGGAGCCTTCTGTAGGCCGGTGCCTACGTACTAGTAAACGGATCAGCTAGTACAATAGCTAGGGGGTTGGAGCTCCCTTTCAGTAGAAGCTAGAAAATGAGTGAAGGTTGGAGCCTTCTGTAGGCCAGCACCTATGTACTAGTAAATGGATCATCTAGTACAAGAGCTAGGGGCTTGTATCTCCCTTCTAGTAGAAGCTGGAGAACGAGAGAAGGTTGTAGCCTTCTGCAGGTGGGTGCCTGCATACTGTTATGAGTCTGCACCAGTACAAGATTGTAAACAAGGTTTTCTTATATCAAAAGAAGACAGCAGCAAGTGGTTTTTGTCCCACATTGGGTTTCCACCTTAAATCTTGGTGTTCATTTGTGGTGATTTATTATGTTATTACTGCACATGGTTACTAGTTATATGGTCAATAAAGTATTGATGCACTGATGAAATATTAACATATGATGAATTAATTAAATCATAAGCTCACTGGATATATGTTGGTTGCCTTAAAGATAGTTGCATGTACACACGAGTTACCTTCATTGAAGTAGCATATACAAATTTGAGTATGGAAAGAAAAATTTATTGATTTGTAAATATTGATTCACCCACCCCCCCCCCCTCTCAGTATTATTTCTAACAGGTTGGATTTTCTCAACAAACCTGGAAAGTTGTTCTTATGGAATAATGAATTGGTTGACGGACTTAGTCACTTTCGGTGATCATGGATGGATGACGTTAGGCTAGGGTTGCTAGTCATTATATCTTCCTGCACTATTGAAACACCTACACTACATCAATCATTGGCATTTATCCATGAATCATGTCAAACAAGAAAGATTTTCAATCAACTTAAGAAAACAGAATTTCATTATCTATTTGCCTAGTTCATGCATGGAAATACTTGTAGAATAATATGAAACACTATGAGATCTAATACAAGGCTGAAGATATCAGAAATGACAATTGAATCCTATTCTTGAAAACTGAAAATTTGTTGGCCTAAGTAGTAGAAAACCTTAAATTCCATAAGAAATCATAATTCTGTCTTTTTGGGGCTACATAGGAGTTCTTTCCTAAAACCATTGTCCCTGAAGGGGGGAGTGAGGCCAAATCCACCTTCTATCGGTATTTTTGGCATTCCATTATCTTTCTAAGCTACTACTAAAGAAATTCACAAATGGAAGCAAACTAATCAGATTCATTGTAGGTTTTAACCCCGTACAGAAATTACCTACATATAAATTTTTAAGCACAGAAAATAAACAATGTGAGATCATAACCCATAAAACACATATACATAAAGATTTTCCCCTGGATCCCAAAACCAGGACTACCAGCTTGATTTTTTTATTATATTCCTTTCAATATTACAATACATATTTATACATGTCGAAGCATCCAATACCATGGACCGAAAACCATCACGTCCAAAACCATGGACCGAAAACCATCGCATCCAAAACCATGGACCGAAAACCATAGGTAGGTTCGCCCAACCTAATATAGGGTCCAAAGTACAAGAATATAACACAACCCAACATTCACAACTACTTACAATGAAACAATGCTAAAACCAATTCAACCATTAATCTATGAAATCACCTAAGCATTCAGGTACAATAAGAGGAGCCTTTGCTGCTAGGGTTAGGCCCTAACCGAAGAGCTTCATCCCCCGAAGTCAAATTAGTGTTGGATCAAGGAAATGCTCATTCTCATTATCATATCAGAAAAATTACATAACAATGTTTTTCCACAAAACTTGAACTCAAAAATGCTTAGTGCTCTTACATAAAAAAATATGAATCCTAATGAGGCTCTAGGCCTCCTTATTTATACAACTGAAGTCTCCAATGACTTCCTTAAATCTAGGGAGGCTTGGCTCCCAAACTCAAGATGAACTGGCTCTTAACTGTCATTGGCTCAGCTGCCCATGATCTCCATGACTCAGCTGCTTGCAACTCTGAGCTAGTGTGATTTGATTGAGGAATATTTGAATGAGTGAGGATTAAATGAGGAGGATCTATCTCCTATAATCTCTCCTCCTTGTCTCATTCGAGTTTTTGCCCCTTAATTAGCCAAAATTGCTAGGATTTTCTCTCAAAAACTTGCAATCAATGCACATTAGACCATTAGACATAACATCTTACTTTTACTCATCTCATTAGGCAATATATAATTAAAATATGTAAGGAATTATGAGAAGAGTTGATTTTAATAAGCTTGGAGGTGTATTAAGGTCTATATAGTTACCCAATGATGAGGCTCATCATCACCCCCTATTGAAGGTGTTGCTCATCCTCTGAGCAACTTAATCTGTATCCATATCCTTCATTGCTCTGGTGGCCTCCCTGACATCTCATGCTTCTGATGTAGTTTCTTCTTCCTGTGAATAAAATCTTGCCTTCCTCTCTATTTCTTCCCACTGCTTTCTTTCTTCTTCTTCTTTCCTTCCTTCCAACATTCCTAAGAGCAGTGGTGGACTGAGTCTCAAGCCAATCCAATTGACTTGGAGTCTTTGTAGAGATTTCTTGTACATGGGTGTTCTATTTAGTGCCTCTCTCATCCTCTAGGAAGAATGGTATTCTCTGATTTTCAGGTTGTAAGGCAAGATGTCCCATCTCCTTTGGCAAGCTTGCATGTTGTCATCTCCTAGCAATCTGAACATGTCTTCAAAGTGTGTGATTGCTTTCTCTTGTGCAACAAGGTACATAGGTGCAAGCTTAGGTTCATTTGCAATCAGGTTGTGGGTGCCGATGACAACCATTGGATTAGATTTCTCAGCTCTTATCATGAGGGTTATGTCTCTTCTCTTGCCATTACCTTTTTCATTTCTGCAGCTCTTTCCTCCTCATGATTCATCCATGATGTTAAATCCATCAATTGCAAGTCCCCTAGTTTTGAATTTGGGTCCCACACATTCAAATTTATGAAGGCCAAGTTGTGTAGGTAAAACTCAAACATTTTTGCTTTATCTTCCAAGGTGCTTTGATCACAGAGATCAATGAATTGTTTGTAGTCTTGGAAGGGCATATTGCCTTACTATGCTAAAGTCTTAATTTGGAATTGTAACTATTGTTCCTTGAGATACAAGGCATAAGACTTTGTTGGAATCCTGCACTAAATTGCCTCTAAGGATAAACTGGCCATAGCTGCCAACTGACTTTCCCTTTCTTGTAGCTTTCCCCTTAGCCATGCATTCTCTGCCTCCAACTGAGCTTTCATCATTACCTCTTTGTCCCTTATGCTGCTCAGTTCTCTACCCATCTCCTTCAATTTCTCCTCCATGTGCCCTACATCCTCCACTCCTTTTGATTTTGAAATCTGTATCCACATGTGTGTCCCTGCCCTTTCTTTCTCAATCTCAAAGAATAAGGGTATGGAAAACTTCTATGGGATGACCCTACCCCCTTAAATGAACCTATAGTAAGAGTTAAGGTTGGGTTGTGGATTAGGTTCTCTCAGTTCTGGGTCTTCCTTTTTTGTTTCTTGCTGAGTGATACCTTCTTGGTCCATTTTCTAAGTTTCTTGTAGGATGGCCTCTGCTTCCTGTAGGTCTTTATGTGTCTCATGTAGGAGACATTTTCCCTTTGATGAGGCAGACCTCATGACAGGCCTCCTAATATAATTGATGGGAGATTTGGGAGAGCCTTGTCCTGATGATCCTTCTCCTTGATTTTTCTCAAGAGGAGCTACCTTTTCTTGCTGCTTTGGTGAGTATTCGATGACAATAGGAATTTTGGTGGGTGTTTGAGGTCTTCCTTGCCTGATCCT
This sequence comes from Pinus tabuliformis, assembly GCA_031772625.1. NCBI lineage: Eukaryota > Viridiplantae > Streptophyta > Pinopsida > Pinales > Pinaceae > Pinus > Pinus tabuliformis. The sequence continues at coordinate 150,181,253 of CM062814.1, forward strand.
TGTGCTTTTTATTGTCCTAAAGTACAATGGGGTTTGTCTTTATCTCTTCCCTTTTGACTTGATAGGTGTATTTAGGGTAGTAAGAGCAGTTGTTGCCTCTTTCTCAGTGTCTTCTAGAGATACCCTTGGTGATTCTTCCCCTTCTTTGCCTTGAACTATAGACCTCTGTTTTTCCTTCCTTTTTGTTTCCTCTTTTCGTTTCTCCTTTTCATCCTTGTCTTTCTCTTTCTCTTCTTCCTCTAGTTACTCACTCTGCTCATCTGTCTCTTCTTCTTACCTCTTCCTTTTCTTCATCTTCTCCCTCTGTTTCTTCATCCCTCTCACTAGCAGTGGGGCTTTTGTCATATTCAAGTGCTTGAATTTCTCCCTCTGCCTGCATGTCTCTAAAAGTTGTCAATGTAATGGGGAGTCTTAGGTTTTGTGGAGCATCTTCTAGGATAAGTTTGATTAACCCATGATGAGCTAGTTGTTGATGTTTTCCCTCTGTTGAAATGTGGCAACAAGAATATTCCAATTTAATTTGTCCTTGAATTAAATTGTGAATTAAAATTTGAATTTAGTCTTAACAGTGACTTGGAAATAATTAATTAAGTTATTTTGACTTAATTAGTTGGAGAAATTCAAGTTAGAAGTCTTTCTTAAGTCATGCAAGAGTTATCCCTTATATTAAGGAGATAATATTGAGTTATATTTGAGTTGTAATTAGTTAACTCAGTTTATTGAGTTAAGTCCAGATAAATTAGTTCCAAACTATTTGAAGAACTAATAGTGAGTTAACAGTCAGTAGATGCATGCATGCACTCAACTAGTGTACTCCAGTTAACTGAAGATTCCCTCATCAGAAACTCATGCGTGTATATTCTGAGAAAGACCCAATTGAGATTAAAGTCAAGGACACTGTACTTTCAGTTGCATGTGTTTTCTTATAAAGAAAACTCATGCATGCAGTCAAGGAATCATTCCTTGAGGATTGCACAGTTTTGACAATGTGTGAGATCAGAGTGTTCCACTTGGTTGAAGGTGAATCATCCAAGAGGAACAACGCAAGGAAATAGGAGCTTGGAGGGTAGAGCAGAAGGCTGGAGAGAAGCTAAGATTGCCTGTGAGCATCTGTGAGGATTGTACTGAGAACTGGCTAGCTATGAGAGCTAAGGCTTTTCATAATCCCTATGTATTTCCACCTTGTATGATAATACAGATAGTGGGGTTTTTAGCTGAGGCTTTCCCCAAAGTATTATCATGTGCATTGATTCTTCTTCTTCTGAGTATATTGTTCAGCTTGATCTTTAAGCTTCTACAAATTGATAGTAGAAGTAGGTTATAGTATTCTGCTTTGATTTACATTGCATTATCGGGTTAACCTACATACAGATTTTCTACATGGTCTCAGAGTGAGATTTGTAGAGAATTTCTACAGGGTATCGGAGCTGTGGGAAGTATACTAAGAAGAGAATTCGAAGTTTGAAGTTCGGGGTTGCAGGTGCAAATTGAATTCATATCATACTTCAAGGTTGGCCAATGGCGTTCTATGGCTTGAGACTCGAGTATGCCTGGGAAGGTAGCTGGAATTACATAGCATGGAAAGATAGAATGGAGGTTGTATTAGAAGACAATGGCTTGAAGGAATTCATTAATCCAGAAAACCAAAAGCCAACTTCAACTAATGCACAAGAGTTGGCTAAGTGGAAGAAGTATGTGGCAAAGGTGAGACAGATCATCCTTGAGGGAGTTCGGGACCATATTGTCTCACTCTCCATGGGAAGGATACTCCATTTCAATGTGGAAGACATTGAAGGACCTCTACTAAAACAGTAGCGACCAGAGGAAATTGGCTCTCAAGGATAAGCTTCGAAGATTCAAGATGGAGAAGGGTGATACTATTTCCACATATCTGAACAAGCTCACCACCTGCAGAGATGAGCTTGGCAGTGTGGGAATAACTACTGTCGATGATGATATGGTGAGCCTCACTCTCCTTGGCCTTCCAAAGAGTTGGAATAGCTACTAGGACTCTATGAATGGAAGGGAGAAACTACCAGATTGGGAACGACTATGGTCGGATCTTATGCAGGAGGAGATCAAGAGGAGCACACGAGATAGTTCTTCATCCAAGAATGATGATGAAGAAAATCTAGCCTTAGCAAGTAAGGCAAGGAAAGGGAAGGGGAAGGCTTCCCATTTCAAATCAAATTCTTCTCATGGAGGGAAGAAGGGTGACATGTCTAAAGTGAGATGCTTTGATTGTCATGAGATGGGACATTATGTGACTAAATGCCCATCGAATAAGTCCAAGAAGGGATCCTCGGAAGGATTATAAGGTGAGGAATTAGCCTCTCAGTTTGAAATGGACTTTACCCTCATTGCATGCATGGTGTCATCGATGACGGGTTGTGTTTGGTATCTTGACAGTGCAGCCTCATTCCACATGACCGATGATAAAGGTTTATTCAGTGCCTTGGAGGAGAAAGACCTCAAGATGCGCATAGAGATGGCTGACGATGGAAGGTATAGTGTTTCAGGAGTGGGCACAGTTGCTTTTCAGAGGGAGCATGGAGTTCCTATCACCTTGACAGATGTGAAGTATGTGCCTGGACTGAAGAAGAATTAGGTATCGGCGGCGATGTTGGAGGACAAAGGCTACGATGTTGTCTTCAGTAAAGGAAAGGCGTTCCTAAGACACATAGCCACGGGTCAGACCAAGAGTATAGGGATTTGAGTGAAGAATCTCTATAAACTAGAGGTAGATGATTGTGCAGCATTGAGTACGAAAGAAGAATTGGTGCAAAGCCAAGACATTGATGAGTTGTGGCACAGGCGGTTGGCCCATTTGCATCATGGGGCTTTGAAGATAATGCAGCAAATATCTATAGGACTTCCCAAAGGTAAACTTGAGTAAGTTGACACATGCAAAGGTTGTACCTTGGGAAAGTACACCAAGTCTTCCTTTCATGATCGAGACAGTCGAGCAGAGGCTATCTTAGAGCGAGTTCATACTAATGTGTGTGGACCATTCTCGATGGCATCCACAATGAAGCAAAGGTATTATGTGATTTTCATTGATGACTATTCTCATAAATTTTGGATTTATTTCATGCAGAAGAAGGACCAAATCTTCACAAAGTTTTGTGAGTTCAAAGCTTTGGTCGAGAAAGAGTCAAGGAAGAATATCAAGGCCTTGAGAAGTGACAACGGTGGAGAATATGTCTCTCAAGAGTTTAAGGACGTCTATGCAGTAGAGGGAATTAAACGAGAGTTGACGGCACCTCATAACCCACAGCAGAATGGGGTGGCCGAGAGGAAGAACAGAAATATTGTAGGGGTAGCATGGGCAATGTTGCATGACCAAGGGCTACCACTTCACTTGTGGGTTGAGGCATGCAACACAATGGTATATTTGTAGAATAGAAGCCTGCATCGCATACTTGGGATGAAGACACCAGAGGAAGCTTTCTCCTTCTCTCGTAAGAGACCAGATGAGGGTCACTTCAGGATCTTTGGCTCATCGGTATATTGCCATGTGACAAAGGATGCACAGAACAAGCTTGAGCTGACAGTAGAGTTGGGGATATTTGTGGGTTACACTGATACACCTCACAACTATTGGGTGTACTTGCCTACCAGTCGGAGGACAGTGGATCGCAGAGATCTCAAGTTTGATGAGTAGAAGGCCATGTGATTTTCCCTTGAGAGGGAGCTCCAACTACAGGTTGTGGAGGAACTGTTGGTTCCTAAGGAGGAGGAGCCTCAGACTGATGTTGAGCAGCTGCATCCAGAGGTTCCAGGAGTAGAGACATCCACTCAAGCAGAGTCTTCCATAGATGGACGGAAGCGCACAAGAGAAGCTGATAGATTGTTGGAGGATGCAAGAGAGAATGTGGGAGAACCATCTTCTCAGCATAGATAGAGGAGGCCACCTGAGAGGTACACTGGATACATGGCCCTTGCTGGGGAATGTGTTGAGACCGAGCCATCTTCCTTTGAGGAAGCAATGCAGCAGCCAATTTGGGTTGATGTTATGGTGGAGAAGTATGAATCCATAGTTTGTAACAGTGTTTGGGATGTGGTTCTGAGACCGGAGAACAAGTCAGCTATGAATTATTGTTGGCTTTACAAGATCAAGCAAGTCTGTTGATGATGGGAGGATCATGTTGCTACAGTATATTTCGACAGAGGAGCAAGATGCTGATATTTTGACAAAAGCATTGTCAAAGTGTAAATTTGAGTTACATAGAGACAGGATCGGGGTGGCAGATAATCCATTTCTTGTTGAGAGGGAGTGTTGAAATGTGGCAATAAGAATATTCCAATTTAATTTGTCCTTAAATTAAATTGTGAATTAAAATTCGAATTTAGTCTTAACAACTACTTGGAAATAATTAATTAAGTTATTTTGACTTAATTAGTTGGAGAAATTCAAGTTAGAAGTCTTTCTTAAGTCATGCAAGAGTTATCCCTTATATTAAGGAGATAAGATTGAGTTATATTTGAGTTGTAATTAGTTAAATCAGTTTACTGAGTTAAGTCCAGTTCAATTAGTTCCAAACTGTTTGAGGAACTAATATAGAAGGAACTGTCTATATGTTTTTTCTTAAGGAATTAACAAAACAAATAATAATACCGTAAGACAACGTCTTGATGATGGCATACTAAACCCATCATAAACTTGACCGTTGAGAAAAAACATGATCATCCACTGAAGAGCGTCCACTCACTGTAGCATTGATGGGACAAAAGCGTTTAATGATTCTGAGATAAAAGTGATATAATCTTAACCGTTGATTTAAAAAGCATTGTGATAAACATTTGGCGTCCACTCACTGAAGCATTGATGAGACAAAAGTGTTTAATGATTCTGACATAAAAACGATATAATCTTAACTGTTGATTAAAAAATCATTGTGATAAACATTTGAAATCCATTAACTGAAGCATTGTGATAAACATTTGTTGCAATTATAGTTAACAGTCAGTTGATGCATGCATGCACTCAACTAGTGTACTCCAGTTAACTGAAGATTCCCTCATCAGAAACTCATACATGAAGAAGGGCACTTGTCTCTAGAGTGGTTTTCTTCATAGATCGACCAGATTTCTATCAAGTTTAATGAACATTCATTCCTAGGGTTTCTCCTTGTGCATCTAGGGCAGAAAATGGCTAATTCTCTCTCTGCTTCCTCCTCCTTCCTCTTGATGTGCATATTTTCCATTTGTAGGGCGAGGGTTTGCATCATTTCACTCTTGAAATCTTCCAGCATATTTCTAATTTCACCTTTTATGGATGTGTTGGAAGAGGATGAGTTGACCATTGGTTGACTACCCCTGCCCTTTTTCCTAGCTGCCCTAGAATGATTCTTAAAGATAGTCTTGATATTTTCATAGGGTAGCTGGTAGATGTCCCCTCTTGCTAGTAGGTTTAGGGTATCCAGAAGATCTTCCCTTACCCCTCTGAGCAGGACTAGCTTCAGTGACTCACGGTCAAGTGTGCACCTAGCCCTTTTATAGCTATGCTGGAACCTTTCTTCATAATCCTCTAAGGATTCATCATGCCCCAAGGTCATCCTAAAAATTTCCTCTTTAGTGTCTTTGGACCTGTAGTAGTCTTGATACTTGTTGTTGAAGGCTTGCTGCATCTAAGCCCAGGTTGTGATGTTATTCCCAGGTAAACCCATGAACCAGCGCAGAGTTGCATTCTTGAGAGTGGATGGGAATAATTTCAACTTCTGGTCATCAGTAGTGTAATCATAAGTTCTGCATATGATAGCGAACTAAAACAAGAAAGTATTTGGATCTTCTAAGGTAATACCATGGAAATGAGGAAGAGCAGAGGGGGTTATGTTTTTCATCTTCGTATCCCCATTAGTTTCTCTGATGGGAAAAGCACCCTCAATTATTTCTCTATCTCTTCTGTCATTTCTATTTTCAGCCATTAGGTCAGTTGGAATGGGTTCCCCTTCTTCTTCTCCCCATGTAGGCTCTTCAAAAATATCTAGTTGTTCGCCTAAGGGATCCTCCAATTCACAGCCACCGAAGAAGAGGGAAGGTTGGTTGTTTGAAGTGGTGGGGGTATTTGGCAGAAATTTTCCTAAGCTATCCCTATTCCCACAAGGCATGAAAGAAGTGTTTTTGTTTTTTTATGTTTTTTTCAAGCTTTGAAACTAGTTGCCAAATTGAAATAACACACTGAATGGAAACTAACTGCTGAATGAAATCTCACTTGTAGAATGGAAAAGAAAGCAAACCAATTTAAAATTACTTTTGCAGAAATGGAGCTAATAGAAGAATGTCAGAGATAAGAAATGGAAGAAAGAAATCAAAAATCTCATCTTACTTAGACACCTCCCCGGCAATGGCGCCAAAAAGTGATGAGCACCAGTATTGTAGCAAGAATGTTGCAATTCCTGGGGCTCCCAACTTTACTTTATCAACCCGGTGTTCGTACAAACTTGGAGGTTACAGTGTTGTATACACAAGCAGATGCAATGGGTCCACTCTTTGTCACTGTTGAGCTGGCGATAGACCACTATGGTTTCTCAAACTAGCCTTCTATTGATTTAGAAGAAGCTTGATTACTAATGAGGAAAGGGGAATTTTTCACTACTTGGGAGTATTGGAATAGTGTCTACTGCAGTAAGGAAAGACTGAAATCAAATGCTTTAAACACACCACTCATCTAACTAATTGTTAAGAGATTTTTGCTTCAAAAGAATTCTAAGTTAACATGTGTGTAATCCTAACTATCCTAGGCATGCAATCTGAAATAACCAAACATTCTATTGTTGTGCATATGAATGAACACAATAACTCTTTTTCTTTTTGTCCTTTTTTTGTGAAATTGTGAATGTTAAACCCTCTTGGTGATGTGGCAGGTGGGTTAGAGATGGTGGTGAAAGGTCAGATGGCTTGGGAGGCAAGTAGGGGTCTTCTCCTATCCTTCAGGATGCTTTTTCCACAAATCGACCTCAAAACAGGCCACTACAGGTCGTCCTACATGATGTCCTAATGCTCCTATAGGATCCCCTGTATTCCGACAAGATCCGGCCAAGAGAAATAGGAGTGTTTTGGAAGGTGGTATAGGGCTTAGGGAAGGTGAATGGTGGAAGAAATAAGGCAGGGGAGTGGTTAGGACTTTTTCAGAGCCCAAAAAAGAGTTTGTGAGATGGTTGGATTTTCTCAACAAACGTAGAAAGTTGTTCTTATGGAATGATGAATTGGTTGAGGAACTTAGTGGATTTCAGTGATCATGGATGGATGAGGTTAGGTTGGGTTTGTTGGTCATGAGATCTTCCTTCACTATTGAAACTCCTACACTACATCAATCACTAGAATTTATTCATAAATCATGTCAAACAAGAAAGATTTCCAATCAACTTAAGAAAATAGAATTTCATTATCTAGTTGCCTAGTTCATGCATGGAAATACTTGTAGAATAATGTGAAACACTATGAGATATAATACAAGGCTGAAGATATCAGAAATGAAAATTGAATCCTATTCTTGAAAACTGAAAAGATGTTGGCCTAAGTAGCAGAAAACCCTAAATTCCATAAGAAATCAAAATTCTGTCTTTTTGGGGCTGTATATGAATTCTTTCCTCGAACCATGGTCCCTGAAGGGGGTAGTGAGGCCAAATCCACCTTCTATCAACCTTTTTAGTATTCCTTTATCTTTCTAAGCTACTTCTAAAGCAATGCACAAATGGAAGCAAACTAATCAAATTCACAACTACTTGCAATGAAACAATGCTAAAACCAATTCAACCATTAATCTATGAAATCACCTAAGCATACAAGTACAAGAAGAGGATCCTTTGATGCTAGGGTTGGGCCCTAACCCAAGAGCTTCATCCCTCTGAGTCAACTCAGTTTTGGATCAAGGAAATGCTCATTCTCATTATCATATCAGAAAAATTACATAACAATATTTTTCCACAAAACTTGAACTCGAAAATGCTTAGTGCTCTTACATAAAAAATCTAAATCCTAATGAGGCTCTAGGCCTCCTTATTTATACAACTAAAGTCTCCAATGACTTCCTTAAATCTATGGAGGCTTGGCTCCCAAACTCAAGATGAACTGGCTCTTAACTATCACTGGCTCGGCTGCCATGATCTCCATGACTCGGCTACTTGCAACTCTGAGCTAGTGTGATTTGATTGAGGAATATTCGAATGAGTGAGGATTAAATGAGGAGGATCTATCTCCTATAATCTCTCCTCCTTGTCTCATTCGAGTTTCTGCCATTAATTAGCCAAAATTGCCATGATTTTCTCTCAAAAACCTGCAATCAATGCACATTAGACCACTAGACATAACACCTTAATTTTCCTCATCTCATGAAGAAAAATATAATTAAAATATGTAAGGAATTATGAGAAGAGTTGATTTTAATAATCTTGGAGGTGTATTAAGGTCCATATAGTTACCCAATGATGAGGCTCATCACATAGTAATCCAGGTTCTCTCATTTCAACTCATTTTATGTACCTGTTCCTAGTTTATTAATAAAATGGATCAAAATGTTATCTCTTGTGTTTTAATTTTTTTTCATGTCCTTCATTTATTTTTGTTGTTCCTTGTAAATTTCTTTCGTATTTGTTGTAATTTCGAATTAGGAATATGATAATGGAGCTATATATATCCCCATATCACTGTTAAGATGAGCTAACGATAACGATACATTTGGAATACTTGCCCCCAATGACTTGTCTACTGAGACAATGGTCGACGGGGTTTGAGTCAGCAACTATGACAACCTTCCACAAGAAGATTTAATGTCTAAGCCATTGGACAATGAAGATAGCAACTAGATCCAACTTTTAAGTGTACAAATAACAATGTTCTTCCCCCACTAATCCTTTGATAAGGTAGTATATAATTGCTCATGATGGTTGTGTGATATAAAATGACATCTCGATTGTAGTTAGGAGGGCTTAATAGTGGGTCTGATATCAAGGATTTTTTCAAGGCATAAAAGATCATTATTCTTATTCATCCTATAAAAATGGTGTATCCTTTTTAAGAAGGCTCATGAAACCCTTTGTGATCTCAACATAGTTAGCAATGAATTGGCGTAAGAAGATTTATTTTCCTTGCAAACTCTAAAGTTGATTGATAGTGTGAGGAGGAGGAAAATTGACGATTACCTTGACCTTGACAGGACCAACCATGATCATGTACTTGGACACAATGAAGCCTAATAATTGTCTGGAAACAACACATAAAATTCATTTGTGAGGATTTGAATGAATATTACAGTAGCAGAAGCACATAAATATCGCTCATAAATGCTCAAGATGATTGGCTCATTGATGAGAGTGAGTAGTGAGGCCATTTAGATATTCCTCCACAATTCAGTTGATGTCATGAAAAGCATAATACATGGCTTGTTGGAAAGTGGCCCAAACATTTTGAAGACCAAAAGGTAGTTTCATATATGCAAATCTACCCTAAGGACACATGAAAGTCATTTTGTGTTGACCTTCTAGTTTGATATAGTGAGAGAAACCATCCATAATGGAAAATATCTCATGGTTGGCACAATCATTGATGATATTGTCAATGAATGGGGTTGGGGAGTTATCTTTTAGACATGGCTTATTAAGGTCCCTATAATCAACACAAACATGAATAGTACCCTATTTTTTGTGATAGGAATGATATTGGAAACCCATTCTATCGAAGGAACTAGATAGATGAACTCAACTTTGAGAAAAAATTTGAATTATGCCTTGATGGCATCAGCTTTGCAAGGATTGACTAGCTGAAGCTTTTGCCATACTGATTTAACTCCTTCATAAGTGATGATTTCACACTCTATAATCTAAGGATCGATGCCAAACATTTCTTCATAGGACTATGTGAAAATATCAAAGAATTATTTGAAAAGAGTAGTATGGGTAACTTAAATGATTGACATCCCATGCAGCAAGGAATAAGCTTCAAGTTATACATCATGTGAAAGAATTGGCTTAGGGTCAACAATCACCATTTGGATAGCTTGATAGGCCAACTTGGTAGGGCTCAAAGGCATATAATCATTGTATGTGTCAATGTCTGAAGGAGAAGGGAGTATCCATGAATCTTGAGATCCATCAGAGTTGTGACTGATAGATGTGATCATGTTGATAGTACTAGCAAAATTTGACATATCAAAAGGAGTCGGGAGAAATATTCCCATTAACAAAAAGTCTTTAAACATCCTTTCTCCAATGATTTCAACAGTATAAGGTGAATCTCCTACAAATGGAACCAATTGATTATTGTGAAAATGCAAGTTGGGCTTGCAAAAGGTCAATCGGTCAATAGTGACTATATTTCCATTATGCGGGAACATCATGATGTAGAAGATAGATGGAACAATAGCATTCATGGCATAGAACTCGCTTTTCCTGAGCAATAGGTTATAGTTTAATGGAGTATTAATGGCCTTGACTTTGATTGATATCATTTTATCCCTAAGCTCGACAGGCAAAGCAGGAAAATCCCCTTGAGGTTACAAGGTATGCCCATCAAAGGCCTTTAATGTAAACTTAGGTGGTGACAAAGTCATTGATCCAATATATTTTTAACACTTTCATGAGATAATATGGGTGATGCCCCTTCGTCCAAAAATGTTTGATGAACATGTCATCCAAATACATGGACCATGATTTAGAAGGCTAGATGATGTGGAATATGGGGTTTCCATGAGGAGGGATACGAGGTGATGAGATTTGAACATAAGGGATCTACTCCACTAATGATATTCATAAGTGATTTGCATTGCATGGGGTAACTTTGCAATACTTCAAGTGCAAACATAGTAGCATGTGCTTTGGTCAAATCCTTGACAGTTTTATAGTTGTGAACGGCCCTTTCCTTTGGGTTATGCGTAGTATTATGAAGTACATCTCTATAAGGGTGTAACGCAATGCTCAATGATGGTTTACCAAAATGAAGAGGACCATTGGGTTGAGTATGGATCATGGGTTCTAATATGGAAGTACCACTCTAAGGATTCTCATAGTTATGCACTATGGTCATGACAGGGATTGGTTGCTCCACCATAAAAATATCTTGCATGGATGATGAAGCATTATTTGAAGGATTCCCCCCATTACCCCCTTGTTGAGGAGTTGGAGGGTTTGTAGCCATATGATGTTGCTGGGTCAGAAATGGATTTGGTGGGACAACAAGTTAATATGTTGGATATCCTCGATCTAGGGACACTCATAAATAAGATGGTCCTCCCCACAAATCTTGCAAGGAAAACAATTTTTCTTATTTTTATATTTTGTGCCTCTCCCAACTGTCCCTTAGGTTTTATGTGCTCCTTGTTTAGTATTCGAAGGTTTATTTTGACTTTCTTTTCTTCTTTTTTCCTCTAAGTTATTGAGGATTATTTGAATGTGTTGATTGCACATAATTCACCAGAAGTTTGAACAAGAGAACTAAGAGTTTGAGTAGTAGACTTAGTATCCAGGGCACTAGAAGAAATGTTCATTTGTCCCATCTAGTTGGCTAAATGGCCTATGTTTCCTAAGGATATGGATTCTGCCACACCATTGGCATGGGATCTAGGCTTTGGTTTCAATATGTCATTCAATGACTAAGGAGAATTAAAGATGATTTCATAAAGAGTACTCGCTTGAGAATAAATCAAGTCCAATTAATGGGCATGCATGATGGCTTGTTTCTTGGTTTGGGCTCCTACCTTTGCTACATATTTAGAAATCCTAGCAAGAGAGACTTGGTAAACCACTCACTAACTAGCTCATTAGGAAACTTGGTTCTAAATAGGATTCATCTCCACCTCCACTTGTGGGTGTGATCCAAGATGCGAGTGTAGGTATCTTAATGGAAGTTAGTGAATAAGTCAATTATAGTTTCATACATAACAAGAAATTGATAATGGTTAACAAAGGCATGTGATAAAGACATAATGATATCGTAAGCTATACTTTCAAGGTCAATGTGCCATTTGGCAGCACTACTGGTAAGAGTTCGTTGGAAAATCACAACTTTATGTTATCATCCATGAAAGAGTTGGATGAGCACCATAAGTGGTAAGTGGTAATGTGAGATGCATGGACTTCTTCAAGCTTACCATCAAACTTAGGGATGCCAACTAGTAGTTTAGGTGGGACCATCGACCATGCATTGTTAGGCTTGATGGGATCATTCATTAACCTTGAGAGATCAGACAATGTGAGGGTTACAAAGAAGGGTGAGTTGAACAATGCCTAGGAAAGAGGTGATGCCCCTAGTGCCCAAAGTGGATGATGTGATATGCACATAGCATGGTCTCCAAAAGTGGAAGGGATGCTCGAGGAAGTAGGGTGACTAGAGGAGTTAGTTCTAGTGCCCATATGTGTATTTTCAAGGTTAGTGCTCCCAAGAGGAGGGCCCCCATAAGCAAAAGGACTCCTGAAAGGTTGTTGACCTCCAAGACCAAAGGCCCTATGCCAAGAGGAAAGCCTCCAGTCGACTAAAATGTTAACCAAAATGTTTAGTATTCCAAGGATTAAATGTAGTACTAAAGATAGTACCCCAATCCCCTTAGACATTCCAATGAAACATAATATTCCCTTAAACAATGGACCCCCCAACAATTGATTACCCAAAGGAAATGTGAACCTAATAGAAACGTAAGTGTCCCATGCTATGCTAGGGAATGGCATGGACCTAGTATGATTGTTCCAACCAAACGGAAATATGGGGTTAAGTGTGAATGAACTACCTATAGATATGCTATGACCAATAAAGGGTGTTGGAATTATGGCTAGTTTATTGGTTAGCATTCATGTCAACCTAGATCATGGGGATTGGGAGTAGGAGCAGAAGTGTTGCAGGACTGTGCTACAGAAATTCCATACTCTAGTACTACTAGAATTTCATATTCCAGTACTACCGGAATTCCATACTTTGGTAATTCACCAATATATATGTGTGGTTATTGTGGACCTAGGAAAAATCTAATGAATTGATCTAGTTATGTGTTACATGTCATTTTGTCGCATTAGGCAAATGACCATCAGTTTGGATCTTTTGCTATCCATCAAAGCATTCCAAAGCATCCTCTTACAAGGCTAGAACCTAAAAAATCCCAGAGATAAATAAATTCCTGGTTCTCAAGGCCCAAAAACCTATTTTTGATTGCCTGCACAGTTCCTTAGTTAGTTTCTGTGTATACGCAGAAGAGACCATTAGTGTCTGTGAAAAAGTGCACTTTGTCTTACATTGTGGCATGTGCATAACACTTAATGCAAGTAAAAAATAAAAAGTAAATTCTAGAAGCTTTGTTAGTCAAATACTTCCCAACCTATAGCTTCGAATTGATGCTTACTCAAGCCTGATCCCTCCCATCATGGAGCTACTTCCCTCTCTTTTTGGATCCCCTATCCCACCATTTGTGGATCTCATCTCTTAGGAAGAGGATCCCAAACCTCATCCTCTTGATCTATAAATCAAACACAGGCCAAAGAATTGGGGAGGACAATTGAAGGTAGGCTTATGCTGCAGAAATAGGGCTGGAAGGCTTTTTGATCCAAGATATTTTGCTTAAAGATGCATAAATAATTACATATTACAGAGCATGTTAAATAGGAAAACTAAAATCACATAAAATGAAGAGGAAAGAACATAACAAGCATGAGATCACGACACAATAATTTTATTACGGAGTTCACCCAATGTGGGCTACATCTCCAGGTCCTGCTCAATAGTGGGGAGGCCTTCTCTTATTAAGTGGCATCAAAGAGAATAAGTACAAGAAAAAATTACATTAAGACCCTTATACTTACAAGATGGAAGATGGTCGAAAAATGGAGAGATCGACTGCTAAAACTGACATCATCATTGAGTCTCTGGCAAAAAATCATGCATAAATGACTATCCACTCGTCCAATTCTAAAGAAATTTCCTTTCTACAACTCTCGAAATCTTTTTTGATACTCCAAGGTTCCAGCCTCCTACCGGACTTAGGGTTCTACTTCTACACCAAAATCCTACTCTGTTGGTCCGTTGTCGCTCCTCCCCATGCAAATGAAATTCTAAGGCTTTAAGAAATTGAGCCTCGGTGGCTCATTGGCAGTTGAGTTCGCTAGACCAGCAAAGGTTGGGGTTTGAATCCCCCACCTCTTCAAAATTGGTTGATTGTTATATTAATTTGGAAAAAAATAGCAATAATAGTGCGCGGTCTCCATTGCAACGTTACATCGTGGCATGTGGCGTGGTTCTGGAAGGTTCCACGCAGTTGGTTCAAACATTGAATGTAGTTGGTGTTGATACCATCAGGGGTTGGCAGGTTCGTCGAGGGTGGCCCACCCCCCAAACACCTTTTAAAAATATACTATATGATATGGATCTACGTGGGGGTGGAAGCCCACCACCACTATAATTATATTATTTTTTTATTTTTATTAACCAACCTCCAATTTTTTTACTTTGCCGAAATTAAGGTTTCTTAGACAAATTAACCATCCCATGAATTTACCCATTTGGTGGCCGGATTTTGGACGTCGGTTCTGTCCGAATTGCTACCTCCTTAAGCCTGCCACTTGTCCATTTTGACCTGAAATTTGATTGAGAATAACTCGACCATATGAACTCAAATTTGAGTATCGTTCACACCGTTGGTATCAGGGTGACGAGCACTTTGATCTAGTTCTAGTTTTACCAACATCTGACCATTTTGGTTTTTGAGCTATTTTTAAGGCCACTTGTACTTTGAGATCCTCCTGGATCACTTTTCATCTAAGGAGAAGATTGGATATCATAGGAAGAGGCTTGTAACATCAAGGCAATGAGGTTGTAAGTTTTTTCTCCCTTTTATTCAATAAAAAGCAATTGTTCTTTCCTAATCATGTCTATTCTGATATCATTTATGAGATTCCTTGATCACACACATAGGTTATGACTGGTTATTAACCCAATTTATGATGTATGTTGATTTAAGAATTCCATTTATTTTTCATTCTATATACTAGATGCTTTTATCCTTTGTGTGTTTTTCTATGTAGATCTCCTTTGAAACGTCATGGAGAAGTTGTGTAAAGCACTGGAACGATCTCTAAAGCATCAAGGAGAAGCCAACTGTGGAAGGCACTGAAAGGAATTCAATAGGCACTTCGTTAAACCGATAAGTGATTCCTCACATGTTACTTATTTAAATCAATCATAAGCTAATGAAAGGTAGCAGTTGTTTCCTTATTTATTACTAGATTTCATTTGATATCTAGGGAGATCCATCTTGTCTGCAAGAAAGATTAGTCCACACGGCGAATCCACAGGGGGAACATATTGTTCTCCATCATCTCCTTGTTTTTAATTTGGATCCTTTTTGTCATAGCCCTCTCTCAATGTTTAAATAATATTGAAAGTCCAGATTTTATGATTTATTTGACTTATTTTTATTTTTTCTAAAATTTCTCGTTGTGCGTACTTTATCTTTAGGCACAAAGCATACTTCTATGCACTTAGCCCTTATCAATAGTGCGTAGATTGAACTATTGTCTACGCATATACTTGAAATTTTTTAAAATTTGTGTTTTCCCTTCACTAAGTCCAGAAACTTCTGTTTTTTCTGCTTGATTACATTTTTTTACACCTTCAGAAAGTCTCTGTCAGTTTAATTGAGTGTTGTGAAAGAGTCTTCTTGAAAATTTATTGTTTTCACAAGTTAGGGTAAAAAATTCATCTGGTGTGATGTGGATCTATGAAAAGAATGATCGGTTGGTCTTGGTTTTCTGTCTCCCTGTCTTTCTTCTTTCGAATAGATCAGATCTTGTGTTTATTTTACTTTTTTTGTGAAAGATTGTTCCGTTAATGAAAAACTAATGATTTTCAAGAATGAGTAATTTTTATGAAAGTGCTTCTTTTGTTAAACTTGAAATGAAAATCCATTCTTCTTTCACTGTTGAAGTTTTTCATAATTGTACTCTTTACAACATTAAGTTCATAGCATTCACTAAGTGAAATTCATTTTAAGTTTTTGATTGGTTTCTTCATGCAGTTTGGAAAATTTTGAGTGATTGTATGTCAAAGGAAAGTTTCTTGATTTTTTAGTTATTGGGCGAATTGAAATTTTAAAAGTTAATTTATGCATTTGGGTCATTTGAAACTAAATATTTGCATTCATGAAAAGGGATATAGTGGGAAATTAAGAGTTTTTGCATTTTCTTTGAAAATTTGAAAAGACTCTCTCCTTACTTCAGTTAGAAATTCATTGAAAAGAAAATATTACAATTTCATGTTCAGTTGCATTAAGGTTTTGTGTCAAGTGATAACACCATTTGTTTCACATCCATTTACACTTTGATTAAGTGACAACTTTAAAAAACAACACTAATAAAATCAATTTATAATTTTTTATTATCTTAGGGCTATTTTCCACCTACGTTAAATCAGGTTGTAGGGCTTTGGAATAGGGAAGTGAGTTAACTTTCCAAAGATGCAAATAAACATTAGAATCTTGCGATAGGGACTAAATCCATTTATAGCAATTTGGCTCTAGCAAGATCCCCTTACAAGGAGTTAAGCACAAGATCATGTCGGACCCAATGGAGTGATCGATCGAACTTCATTGGTTACGTAGATTGATATAGACGTATTAAAAATGGTGTTGAAAGGTACTTGGGAGTCTCTTGGAAGTAAACCTTAGATTAACCATGTTGAGGAAATTTCAAGGGTGTTGAGCTTTGTTACTTTACCCTTGCGTGTACGTTTGATCTGCGACTCTCCCCCTAGGTTAAATTGTCTTAAGAGGTAACCTCAGAACCCAAAATCTTAGGTTTATTACCCAAGGTGGTGGCGGAGGGGAAGTCTTTGTTGTACCTAGAACAAACATTGGCTAGACTCACTTGGACCTTTTTGGAGGGTATTCTTCACTCGAGATAGTAAAAGTGAAGATTACTTGCACCAGATCATGTACATTAAGAAGGTTGTCAGCGTAATTGGTTTCACCTGCTCTATCTTTAGCAACTTTTCACATTGATCTCTATGACGTTGGGTTTCATCACCAACTATTGATTTCACTGTTGAAAAAGATTGTTTGCATGGTTTGATTCCTTAGATTTACTAGCACATGTTATTTGCTTGTTTTTACTTTTTAGAGACCTTAGGCATGGATTGTGAATATTATTTGGTTTCTTAATATTTTTTCACCGTGGATGATACACCAAGGCATTCGCGTAGAATGCAAGGTTTACCCCCTGAATTTACGCCTAGTTAATTGGAAAAGATTAAAAATGAGAAGTTAAAATCAATAGGATTTGGAACCTCAGAACAACTCGAAACATGTACAAATGTAGAATCTAAGATAGTAGAAACTGAAGTGACTCCAACCCAAGAAGTAGAATCAGGCTTAGTTCATTCTGGGCTAGAAGTTACAGAAGTTGTTCAAAGTGAATATGATACCGAAGAAGTTTCAGACACAAAACTAACTAAACTAGAAGTTGAAGAACATGAGTCTAATATTTCTCAACCTGAATCACCTTCAGCTATTATAGCTCCTACTCCTGAATCACCTTTAGCTATTATAGCTCCTACTCCTGAACCACCTTCACCTCGAAGGAAACTTATAATCACAACTAGACTACCTCCTGGTTTAATTAGTATTGAAGATATTAATGGGAACAAGGAGGAAGAATCACCTCGTACTCCAGTTACTACTAGTGAATGAGATTTTTTCCAGAGTTACTTTTTATACTTTCCGACCCGATCCTTGGTATTCTAACCCCTTGGACTTTTTAGGTTAAGGTCTTCCACCTCACCATATTCTTTTTTACTATTCACTGAGATGAACCATGTCAGAAATTCCTCCTAGGATTCAACCTATTGATACCCATATGTTTACCAGCTCTCCAGAGTCATTATTGTATGGTGTTCCTTTAGTTCCTCCTGGGTACCAGTCACTTACTAGAACTTTTTCAGGAGCTACTCCTTCCCCTCAAGTTTCTACTTGGTCATTTGGTGTATCTACCTCTAATGTCTAGAGCATGACATCCATGTCTAAATCACATTTGGCATCAAACCGATATGTTCGCATGGTATCTGGTAACCCCAACTGGTGTTTATTACTTGCCTGGGGGGAAACCACCTTATCCTCCACCTGGAGGACAACCTGTTGTCGGAGCATATCCTACAGTTAGAGGACAACCTTTTACTAGAACTTATGATCAGATACCTCAGGTCGGTCTGAGTCAACCTGTTGTGCCTCAACCCTTGATTGGTGCTCCTCATCCTAGGATGAATACTATTTGGAACCATGTTTTTTCTCAACAACTTGTTCCAGTTGCTTAGCAAGTGCCATTTTATCAGCTTATTCAACCTACTAGACAATCTATTCCATAAATACCTATTCCAAGTACTTGAATACCTGTCTAGCATCCTATCTAGGGGATTCTGCAAACACCTATGAAACATTTTGTCCAAGGAATTCCACAAACACTTGTTCAACAACTAGTTAAACAACCCGTTCAATAACCAGTTCAACAACATGTTCAAAGTAGACCTCAAACACCTGTTCAGTCCACTGTTCATACATCTATTCAGCGACCAGTTCTAAGTTCACTTCAGACACCTATCTCGGGAGTATCACAAACAATTGTCCAAGTTACCCCTCAAATACCTATTCCACAACCTACATAGGTTATCCCTCATGAATTTGCTTAGCAAATTGGTCCTACTTTCCAGTCTACAACATAGATTCCTATCAGCAAACCTATCACAGGGACAATGCAAACACCTTTTCAAGGTCAAGCCTTTCCAGTTCCACATTTGTAAGGTGAAGCTTTTCAAAGCCCACCTTTCCAAGGTCAAGCTTTTCAAAGCCAGCCTTTTCAAGGTTAATTTTACCAAAGTCAACCTATTCAAAGTCAAGTTTTTCAAGGTCAACCTTTACAATATCAACATTTACAGGGGAAATATTACTTGGGCCAAATGGGTCAAAGTCCACCTTTCTAGAGTCAATCATACCCTGGTCATACTTTTCAAGTTCCTTTTCAACCGCAACCTGGTATGATTCACCCTAGTTACCCTGGAGGAATGAAAATACCAACTGCACAAGCTATTCTAGGATATCATGGGTATCCTCCTCCAGGGGTTGGACTTAACCCTCACGGTTATCAAAATCCATAACAAGACCTCAACTAGAAGTTATCGTTCATCACAACCTTAAATTTTCCATATTTATCTGGTAGATGAACGATCCTATCTATTATTATCCATTTTCATTGACAATTCCTACCAAGTTACCGAGTGATATACCAAAATTTGAAGGTAAATTAGGACAGGACCTGTCAAATCATGTTATTACATATCATATTTGGTGTGTATCGAATTCATTGGTCGATGATCCTATCAGATTACGCCTTTTACAACGAACTTTAACTTGTTCGACAACAAAATGGTACATTGAGTTACCTCACGCTTCATCCATAATTTCAACTCTTTAGCAATAGCATTTTTTACACATTTTCAGCTACCAATTCAATATGACACTAGTACTGAACTTTTGACTTCCCTAAAACAATCAACATCTACTTGCATTTCGGATCATATGCATGAATGGAAATGTAGGTGTTGTTTAGTCAAAGTTTTTATTCTATATCAAATTTTGGCTAAATGGTTTACAAAATAATTACTTCCGATATTACTGAGGACCATGCTAAAGGAGGTGTTGTAACAGAAGAGCGGGTAATTACTTATGCCCAGTACATAGACTTAGTCTATACACAATCTAGCACCTTGTACAAGAAAATCCCAAATTTACCTCGTCCAACAATTTTAGATCAACCAGATTCAACTCCTATAGGATCTAACACCGTTGGTGGTGTAATTGGTTTTGTCATCCATCAGTCTAGGGGTAAAAGGAAGAATTCTAAAAGCACTCAGAATTTTGCTATATAAGATTCACCCAATGAAAAAATTTCTCCAAAAATTATTTTCGAAATTAATGTCGTAGAATCATCTACTAGCAAGAATAAACCATCCAGAGGTAAAAAGAAAGGGAATGGTAAAACAAAATAGAATGCTTCTCAGAAAGAGAAACCAACTAAAATGAATTTACTGAAAAGAAAAAGAAACCTTGTTATCCTTGCTTGATCTATAATGAAGATCATTATACAAAGGAATGCCCACATCAGGCAGAGGTTACCAAAATCATAAAAGGTTCCCCAACTCTTGTTGTTTTCAAGGATCCTTTCCCTTTTCAAGAAAGTAAAATGGTTTCACATAATCCATCTTCTTCTTCCTTATTGGCGGATATCATGATGATGTCATTGCAACAAGTTATGGTAGAATCAAGATCAAAAGATTATGGATATAAGAGTCTTGCAGTAAATGCAAATGATGCTATTCCATCTAGTCAAACTTTCTCTTCAATTCCTCCTCCTCCTTTCGAACCATTATAGATTAAGAAACCAAACCTTGACATCATGATTCAACTGCCTCCCAAAGGTGGTGTTCGAAAATCATCTTTCAACCCACATGTTAGGGTTGCTCAGAACTACAACATTGTTGAAGACCTAACAATGTCTCCTTCGGCAATGTCAGCTCTTGAAGTGCTGCAAACATGTCCAGCACAAAGAAAGTTACTTTTGTAAGCTATTGGAGCAATTGATCCTTGAGATTCTAATCTTATTATCTTTGATCTTGAAATTCATATACCTAGACTCCCACGTCAATTGGCATTCGAGATACCAATTTTTGTCAAAACCAAATGAGTGTTTTTCATAGTTATTAACAAACGATCCTATACATGTATCATGTCTATTTCTTGTTGGAAAGCTTTAGGTTCTCCAACTATCAATCAGTCTCCTACCACTTTAAAATCCTTTGATTGAAGATGTTTTCATCCTTGCGAGATATTAAATGATCCACCCAAAGAGTTAGAAGGTAAGACGGTCACAATCAGGAAAACAATTACTCCCTATGAGGATATTGGTGTTTGTTTGCTTAAGGATTCATCACTAATGGGAACTTTTGCACTCCCTCCACCGAATTTTCCTTCTAATGTTGCGCAGGTTAACATGATCTAATAAAGCACTATGGAGTCTTTTGATCCTTGGATAGTGCCTTTAAAACTTGAATTAACCTCGTATGGCAATGAGATGCCCTTAAGCCCACTTGAATTCACTTATCAAGCAATTCAAATGTTTTTTGGTCTACCACATTCTGAAATTGATCAAGTGAATGCGATCACTGATGATTATTCTCAATTACCTTGGTTAGAACCAATTTCATTTCCTGATCCTTTCAACAATACATTTCTAACTAATGAAATTATTATGGAGATTATGACTTTGGATTAAATTCCATGGGGCAATTGTCATCATTGTTCATATTTTCTTCCTAACCTTGATAAAATCAAGAATGATTTTTCCACCATTTTTTCACCCAGGATCGTAGATAATCATGAATTTCCCATGTCAGTTCTTCAATTTGAATCTGAAAAGAATCTAGGAAACATATATACAATGATTATAATTAATATCTCAGTCAAATCAGGAATTATCGAGAACATTCATATAGGTGCTTTGTGCTCACTTGAAGAAATTCAAACGTAAAAAGCCCTATTTCAATAATTTCGTGACATTTTTGCTTGGTCTTGTGAGGAAATGCCAGGAATTGACCCAAGTATTGTTGTTCATGAAATTAAGACTTACCCAAATGCTAAACCTATTAGACAAAGATTACATCCAGTGCATCCACAAAAAGTTGTTGCTATCAAAGCTGAGGTTGAAAAACTACTTAAAGCAAGTTTTATTTATCATGTTTCCTTGACTTATTGGGTTTCCAATATTGTTCCTGTTAACAAAAACCAAGGGACCATAAGAGTACGCATAGGTTACATGGGTATTAATGAGGCTTGTCCAAAATACAACTATCCTACCCCCTATATCGACCAAATCATTGATGATTGTGCTGGTAATGAAATATTTTCTTTCATGGATGGATTTTCCATATACAACCAAATCAACAAACTCCCTATCGATCAGCATAAAACAACGCTCATATATCCATGGGGGAATTTTGCTTATCGAAAACTCCCATTTGGATTAAAGAATGATGGTGCAACCTTTCAACGAGCCATGTCTTACGCATTTCACAATATCAATCATATTGTACAACCCTATTTGGATGATTTACCAGCTCATTCACTGAAACAGGAAGATCATCCAACACATTTGAGAGCTATCTTTATCAGGTGTCGACATTACAAAATACGCTTGAACCCTCACAATTTTTTTTTTGTGTGCAATCCGATCGATTACTAGGATTTTTCATATTAAAGGAAGGCATTTGTGTCGATCTGCTTAAGGTAGAGGCTATTCTGAATTTGCGTCCTCCTTGCAACTACTGCCAATTGTTGTGCAAGAAATCATTTCTACGAACAGAAATGATCCCTCTAGTCTTATGGGAGGATCTAGAAACAAACGAAGACAAATATGTGCAAACTTT
The DNA here is from genome assembly GCA_031772625.1 of Pinus tabuliformis. NCBI lineage: Eukaryota > Viridiplantae > Streptophyta > Pinopsida > Pinales > Pinaceae > Pinus > Pinus tabuliformis. Next base: position 150,203,693 of record CM062814.1, read on the forward strand.
CCTAGTTTATACTAGAAAACACAAAGGAGGATAGGTGACCTACCTCACTCTGATGCTAATGTTCGTTGGTGTTGTCCTTGATTCTTCCACTTCCAAGCTCAATCTCCTCTTCGTCGTTATGGATGAATACCTGCAAGGAAAATAACATGGAGACAACAAATGCATACATAGAAAAATTCATTCCAATATAAACCATGTAATAGATCAAGGAGTATTACAATAAATTATTAATCATTGACACATTTATGGAAAGCAAACACATAATGTATTATTAATAAATAGTAAAGGGAGCCTTACAACCACATAAGCCTTGATTTTGGAAGCCTCCTTTAGGTGAGTTTCCAATTCCAAGCCTTAATCTTCAAGCACTCCTTTCTCCTTAGCAAAATGGGCAGCATTTGGGCATAGTTCAGCACTAGGAAGGAAACCAAGCAATAGCCAAACAATTGTGAATAGTAGGGATCTCATTTATAGGGAAGGATAGGGATTTAAGGATCCATAAAAGGAGGGAGAGGTTCCACATCTTAAGGGAAAGATCCATGAAAGTAGGATCAAGGACCAAGAATGGGAGATATCATTCCAATCGTTATTCACCTGTAACCAGTTCGTCGTTCTCGAGACTTCTAGTAAGAGAAGCTTCTCCTCCACTTTAGGAAAAACTACCTAAAGAGGTTCAGCGCGGTTTTTCCTAGTAAAAGTCGTGCTAGAAGCACTAGGGCAGTATAGTGCAACAAGGTACCAGCACGGGTCACTAGTGATGCAAAAAGCGTTGATCCTGAAAACAAGATTTTTTGACAAGTTTCTTCAGAATTCTTTGAAGGAAAGTTTTCTTCTTTTTTCAAGGATGCTTCTGAACATGTTTCATGGTGAATACACTGACAACTTTCATCATTTTGACACTTCAAGATATGAGACAGGGAGTGTGACAAAATATTGTATAACACCAACTCCAAAGTTCGCAAGGGAAAGCGAATTTTTTACATTGATTTATCTCGAACCACGCTAAGCTAAATAAAGGTTTTACTCAACTATGGAAAAAGGGAATCTCATTTACATGGGATGAAGTTTCTCAAAAAGCTTTTGACGCACTCAAACATGCATTGACTCATACACAGTTGTTTCATCCGCCCTATTATCATCGAGACTATTTTTTGTATTCAGCTACATCTGATGTCACCATTTCCATGGTTTTATTTTAGGAAGATGAATTGAATGATGAGCATGTGATATATTATTTGAGCAAGAAATATTATGAAAACCGAGATAAAATACCCACATGTGGAGAAATTGGCCTTAGTAGTTGTTCAAGTTGTCCAAATATTTCGTCACTACATTCTCTTACGTAAAACAATAGTGATTTCAAACTGCAACCCTATGGTTTACATTCTTATGAGACAATTGCTAGGGGGCAAATATTTTAAATGGATAGTTATCCTACAAGATTTTGATTTAGAATTCATAAAATCTAACTCCAAGAAATCATTGGTATTTAGCGAATTGTTATGTGACTTTCCCTATACTCAGACGGAAATAGTGGAAAAGGATTCTCTTCCATATGAATACCTCTTTCTTATCATTACTTTAGACCCTTGGTATGGAGATATTCTCATGTACCCAGATTTTTCGACCATAATTTAGTTGAACTGACCGTTGTTGTATTCGGTACCAATACCAACAATACACTATTGTTGGTGATACACTTTATCATCGTGGTGTTGATTCCATCTTTAGACGATGTTTGACTCACGAGGAAGCCGAAAAAATCATTGAATGGCTGACATTTTCGAGCTTATGGTGATCATATGTCGAGGTTTGCCACTGCCAAAAATAATTTGTGCGCTGGGTATTTCTAGCCATCAATGTTCAAAGATTGTATAACTGCGGTCCAAAAATGCCGCAATTTCCAAATCAATGATCGAAAAATGTGTGCACCTCTAGCTCCTCTTCACCCAATCATTGTTGTCAGTCCTTTTGAAAAATGGGGCATTGATTTCCTTACATGTAACCCTCACTCGGTCGAGGGGCATGGGTACATTATCCTAGCTGTGGATTATTTTACGAAATGGGCCGAGGCAATGCCTACATATAACGATGATGGTGAAATGACAACTATTTTCATATTCAATCACGTTATTTCTAGGTTTGGTGTTCCACAAACCATTGTCACAGACCATGGTAGCCATTTTCAAAATCTTATGAGGACCAAACTTACATCAAAGCTAGTCTTGCATCATGACAGTTCTACTCCATATTACCCATAGGAAAATAGTCAAGTAGAGCCGTAAACAATTTTTTAACTACCATGATTAAACAGATTGTCCTAATTCATAAACGAAATTCGAATCTGAAGGTTTTTTCAACTTTGTGGGCATATCGTACCTCAGCAAAAACTTCGACTAGTTTTATGTAACAGCGTTGGACAAAAATCCATGTAAAAGTAATAAAGGCAAAATAATAACCACCATTAATGGGACACTTATTCCAAGATTAATATTGGGCAAAATCATAGTGATGGGAATCACTGGTGATTTATTAATGGCTAAGGAAATTGGAAAAGGCAATGGCAAAGGCTTTGAAAAGGCAAAATGGCATTTTGGAACATTTATTTATGAAAATAATGGAAATTAGGAGAAAAGGGAGGTGAAAGGTCATAGGTTGCACGTGAGGGGGAAAATGAAGGAAAATAATGGAAAATGAAGAAAATAGAACCATCATCAATAAAAAGGCTTATGAGGATCGGTTCACAGATGTTTGTCAGTTCAGTTTTGGATCTCTCTCTCTATTCTCTCTCTCTCATACTCTTGGACACTTAGAGTTTCTTAGATCACTCTTGGAAGAGTGTGGCATTTTTGGAGTTTTGGAGCAAGAAGGAAAAGGAAGAGAAGGAAAGTGAAAGAGGACATTGGGATCAACAACTACAATGGGTTTTCTTGCATGTACCGAGTTGCATGTATGTTTTCCTCACTAGTTTTGGCATGCATGGCATATGCTTGTGGTTTATTGGTCATGATTTGTCATTGGCATGGAGGATTGCCTAGATTGACAGTGGATTTGCATAGACTTGCCATTTCTTGGATAGACATGGTGTCGTGGGTTCATTTCTTTTTTTTCCTGGTTGGTTCTCATGTTTCCTTTAGCTTGGATTGAGTTACTAGTTCCTGGAAGCCCTGGTCGGAAAAACGCTCTGGAAGCCCTGTAACAACTTGGGTTGAGTTACAAGTCCTAGAATCCTTGGTTGGACAAACACTCTGGAAGCCCTTGGTGGGTTGAGTTATTGATCCTGGAAGCCCTGGTTGGAGAAATACTCTTGAATCCCATTTGTATTTGTGGGTTGACTTACTAGTCCTGGAAGCCTTGGTTGGAACAAACGCTCTAAAGCCTTGAAAGGCTTGGGTAGAGACCAATCTCATGATGGTTTGTGATGTCTGACCATGAGGTGGAATCATTTTTTGGCGGGTTGAGGTGGTTTGGCCTCTGGAAACCTTAAATGGTTTTGATTGATGTGTTTTTTGAGATCCCACATTCATGCTTGGAATATGGTACGGGGGTGACTAGCCGAAGAGAGATTTGGCTCAACCATGTATACAGTCCTTGGTACATCCTTCAACTGATAAGTGGCATATGAACAATGATGAAATGGATGGGGTCATATGGGTCTCAAGGCCAAATGCCATGGGTACAAAGATAACAATAATGAAGGATGTCTACATATTGGGTATATATATGTAGGAGGGAGAAATCATGGATACATGAGTTACCCCAGCCTTTGTTTTTTCACCCCTCTTTATTTACATTTTTCCTTTTCTTGATCTTTCTTTGTATTACTGCTTAGGGCTTTAGGAAATTAGAATATGTTGTGTATGATGTGGAGCAGTTATTACCCCCTTAAGGTGGGGCAATTCATCACCCATGAGGGGTTGGGACGTGCATGGGTTTGTGATTGATGTGGGGGTACTCATGGGGCCCTAGGAACTAGGGTGATGGCCATGATAAAGGGGTAGGGATCAAGTTTGGATTTTTCCCACATGTTCTGTTAAATGTCCCAGCCATTTTTTTGTAATGCCTCCTCCCATATTCACCCACTTTGATAAGTTCTCTAGGGTAAACATGAGTTGATTATCACTATGATATGACTCGACCTCCAAGTTCTAATTATGGAAGTGGGGCCGAATAATCGACAACTTACAACCATCCCTCAGGGACTTCAAACCACTCAGAAACCTGCACACCCTAGGGGATCAATCCCTAAGTTGGAACTCTTTTTTCATAAGAGAAACTCCCCAAATGCACCCATAACACTACATGCATGTGATTGGGAGGATATAACCACATGCATAGGCATGGCTACCAGCAGTTATGGCCCAAATTCCTCAGTTCAGTGCATGTGGTCATGAGATCTATTCCAATTTTTCAAGAAAGCCTCCAAACCACTGCCTAGCACCGTGTGTAACTTTATAGAATCATAACAATAAGGATAAAAATGTTAAACAAATAAAACTTGAGCCAGTTCTTGACCAATACATGCTTAATGCAAGATAGACATTTCACCAAACACATGAAAAACATATTCGCTACAAGTCATGAATGCATATTTGATCATAAAATTCTGAACTTCATCTAAGAATCACCAAGAAGGAGTAATGCCCTCTCATGCTAGTTGCAATAACAATTGTTAGCCCATGCATTCAACAACCATCCAGTAACTTATCAAATCATGAACAAGAGCCATAGCTACAACACATAATAGAAACAAACATATAACCATAAAAGAAATTATGACGAATCATCCATAACATCACCATAATAATCAATAGAAGGGCTCATAGATCACAATAGGAAAAATAACTCATATTAACATGTGAAAATTTCGACCAAGTCAGGGAATTCCACGTACCACTCGAACTAGACGCATGGTAGATAAATAAAACCTCTTTTTATATTTAGTCCATAACCCTCGTTCTATTTATGAAGGCTCAAGAAAGAGGTTTTATTTAAGTGAATCCAATGGGCCAAATACCATATTTGTAAAAGAGGTATGGTAAATTAATAAAAATATAAATAAACGAGAGGTATGGTAAACAAATAAAACATTTTTTTATATTTACTCCATAAGTCACCTTATATTTACGAACACTCAAAAAATGGGTTATATTTAGGTGAAACCTATGGCCAAAATACTATGGGACAAATACCATGGACTAGATTGTTATTAATACCATGCAAAAAACCATTATTAACCCTAATATTAGAATTAATAAAAATAAAAATGGCACATGGTATTGACCCATGGTATTCACCTGGAATGTAGCCTATTTAAATGGGGGAATTAAACCAGCATGTAGCCTATGCTAAGATTCACTAGGACTTTACAAAGTTTTATTATTTAGTGAAAGACTCGCCAAGATCTTACAAGATTTTATAATTGAGTAAAATATTCGCCATGCCTGGTGAGAGATTCGCCAAAAAATTACATATACATATTATATTATTAATAAAATCGCCTTCCATTTTTCCTATATACCATGGAGATTCGCCCATTTATTATATTTATAAATTTAGGGGGGGTTCTTAAAATTTTCCCTGCTCCAAGGAACCCAAGTTGTTTCAGGGCTCCAGATAATTTCTTCCAACCCACAACAATAGGAAACCAGAGAACCAATCAAAAAACCAAATGGGGAACCCAAAACACCATGCCTATCGAGGAAATGGAAAAACAAGGTTGAAATCACTATCAATACAAACAAATCTCCATGGCAATGACAACACATAACCAAGGAATCACATGCATATACCACGATTCCATAAATCAACAAGGAGATCAGACATGCAACATGTTACCTACAAAGTAAGTCTATTGTAACTAATGATCCAACTGACTCCTTGCACTTCCTTGCTTTCCTTTGCTTTATTTTTCTAATCCAAGTAATTTCTAGAATGCTCCAAGGATGCTCCAAGTGTGCAAAAGCATGAGAGAATGAGAGTGTGGAAGGAGAGAACCAAAACTGAATTGACAAAAATTGTAATGACCACAAGTTGTGAACTATTTATTTGATTCCCATTTATCATTGATTTCCCTTTTTCTTCATTTTCCTTCATTTTTCCTCTAATTTCCCTTGCATGCATATTTGTGTCTATTCATCTCCCTTTTCTCCCATTCCTTTATTTTCATAATTAAATGCCAATTATTGCCTCTTTTCCTTTGCCAATGCCTTTGCCAATTTCCATAGCCATTATTAAACCGCAAGTGATGCCCACAATAATTTTTTCCCACCATTGAGCTTGGAATACATGTCCCATGACCTTGGTTTTATTTTATTTACATGGAAAGTCAACCAGGGGTTGTTACACGTTTGCATTTTATAATATCCTTTTCTTTTGTTTCTTTCTTGTGGCCATGATATGCATTTAAATTTCAATTAGTTGCATCAACCTTTGGGGCAACATTTCAATGACCGACCTAGATGCATGGACAAAGGAAGAGGGTGTGCCATTACCTTTTGGACCGAGAGAAGGAAAATGGTGAAATAAGGCTTGTAATGTGTGGAGGGAAGTGAAAAATGTGGAATGGGAAATCATGACCACACTACAAAATCAAGGTTTCCCAAATAGTGCCCTTCCTAAAACCATAGGTCAATAACAAAGATACCATTGGACTAGGATCAACGATTAACCCCCCATTTAAGGTGAGGGAACAAAACCATGTTCAAATCTCTTCCTTCTTCTGAGTCACCCAATAATCTATCCCCAAAATACCCAAGAAAAACAACCATAAGCACCTGATTGCACAATTAAAATATACCTTTTGGGTTGGATTTCCCACCTTCTAACATATGCTTTCATTAGATGGGTAAGGAGACATATGACTGATGTAGGGAGAGAAGATAAACTGGAACAATATGCCAGCTACATCGACGAATATTAGGGGTTGTTAGCTATAGACTTAAGAGATAACTAGGAGAAACATTCTCCTATGGGGTCACCCACTTTTGGTGGGAATAAAGTCCACACACCAAGGCTGGGTATCGAGCCCACGACCCCGCGAAGGAGACCCTTGTATACATGTAGACCTCACCACCAAAACTAGATGAAGCGGTGTAGATCACTCCATTGGTCCCCATGTGACCTTGTGGTTGACCCTTGTGTTAGAAGGGCTTCCCATGAAATGTCTGATTATAGCTAGATTTATAATCCCTAACTCAAGATTTTAGTGTTTGTTTTAATGGCCTTGGAGAGTTTCCTCGCCAACCTATTCCAAGTACATAAAACCTCAAACTAATGTTGGTGTGCTACCAGATAAATGAAAAGATGCATGATCAATTTTATTAAGAGTTAATTTGATTGGTTTTTCTTTAGGTCAGGGATACATGGCATGAAACTCAAATGGTGTTGTGACTTTCTTCAAGGAAAGAGATACAAAATATGCACATGAAACTTTTTCTTTTGATGAATGTTATCTATGAGAGAGTTTGATCTTTTTTAATGCAAAATGAATAGTCCTCACAACTATCTCCTTTATTGCTTTGGCATGCATTAATGTATCAGAATTGAAAAACTCAAGCAAACAATGAAAGATCCAAAGGAACAAAAAGAAACACATTCAAAACCTAAGACCATACTTGCAAGCAAGAATGCATCAAAGAAATGATTTAGATATTAGAAAACACTCACAAAAAAAAGAGGGTGATAGAGAAATACCCTTTTTGAGTGCTTCAATGCTTTGTTTGTGAGAAAACAAAGAGATGTGACAAACTATCACAGTGAAAACTAGAGCATTGATGAGGCCAACAATTCTTTTTTATGTCTATAAAGGTGAGTTGAAGGTGCTTAAGCCATGTTCTAGAGTTTTTCGAGCACAATTCTTTAGAGCAAAAAAAAAAAAAACTTCTTAAAACTCCAAATGACTACTCAAAAGTGAGAAAAGCAAACCGAAACAATTAATTGAGTAAACAAAGGCTACGAGAAGATCCATTATGATTCCCAAGTGGAGTCACCAGCTCTATTAAATGAAATTTCCTCAACATTGACTAAGTACTCTTAACCCGTAGGCTTGCCTAAGACTTATGGTAGAGGGTATGTGATAGTGTGTACTTAATATTCACAATGCAAATGTGCAAAACAAAACTAAACAAGAAGGAGAATCAAATGTACCTTATCATGGAAGGTGGCTATCCAATATTTTTCGTGATTGAATTCTTCGATATCTTGGCTCTATGAATCTCCTCACATGTGACATGCACACAAACAACAACAAATCTTCGTTTCTATGTTCTTGCATACTAAAGACAACATTAAAATTATGAAAGCCCAAATACAAACAAAAATAACATCAATGAAAATGATGTTGTTGTTGGGGGTAGGGGGGGTGTGTGGTGGTGGGGTTAAATGTTTTTATTATACCACTAGTGTTTACAGTAGGTGCTCCTGTCGTAGTCCCTAGTCTTTGTCCCTCCTCTCACCACAACTCATTGTCAAGGCACACAATATTTTGTAGCTTATCGTAAGGGGAACTTGACTCCTCATTCTAACGACATTTCATTGTATCAACTTTTCTCCCTTTGTTCCATGGATATCATTGATTATATAGAGGGATTTGGAGGAGTGATTAGATGTATTGAGATACTTTGTTGACCATGTTTAATATGGTCCTGTTGTGGTACTCAACAACCCCCGATTATCTTTAGACTTAGGAGAAAGAATAATGGGGACCCTTTAAAATTTTTAGGATAGAATCCTTCTTTGTTTAGATAAAATAGGATAAGTTTTATATTTACTCTTTTATTTTTGAATAAAACAATAAAGTTATGAATAAGGGCATAAAACCTTTAGGAATCCTTTTGTAGTTTTAGAAGATAAATTACAAGTCTACCGAACCCCGAAATCATAACAAATAAATGGAAAAGCCATAAAAGAATTGGTCTTACTAAAAGGTATGCATCGTGTCGCTGATTTCAAAGTAGAACCAAAAAGATAAATAATGAAAAGCCAATTGTGAAAAGTCGATAAGCCGAAATGCAAAAATCCAATAAGCCTAAATGTGAAATTGCAAAATGCGAAAAGCCGATAAGACGAAATACGAAATTGTGAAACGCGAAATGTCGAGCCAATATCGCGATTCGACAAGAGCCGATATCGCATTCCGTCAATTGATAGATGGTGATATTGCATTCTGTTAAAACTCTGGTATTTCACTGATAAAGATCTCGCGCTTATATACTTTTTGGAAATCGTAGATCATTGAACTATGTAATGTCACCCGACACCACACGTCGATAAAAGATTTTCCAATATAATGACAAGTGTCAATATCACGCAAACGAACGTTTGTAAATTAAATGACCACTCTGTGTAGTTCTAATTTCAAGTTTTTTTTTATGGTTTGTAATAATTTTTAGTTAATGTGAAAGGATTTCCCTAAAAATCGCATTGAATTGATATGACTATTTGCATCCTTCGAAGCTCTTGTTGCTTATCTTGGTTTGTTTCTTTACAGGTAAATTCTAATAAAGAGCAGTTAAAGGACATGTCAAGAATAATCAAGGTGAGGAGGAAGTCCGTAATACAACAAGAACCATTCTTGCCACCTGAAGAAGTGTATGAGATGTCTCCATTGTTTACAGATACTACATGCACTCTGAATGCAGGTTCCACCTCCTGGGAGGTCATATAAAAACTATTCGAGGATGAAAATCCGAGAATAATTATGAAATAGACTACTACTGTTGATGATTCTTCTCCAAGTAATAGTGTCGCATGGAATGATGTGGCCAAATCATTTCTTCACATAATTGTTGCCTGCCCTAAAATTCTACCATATATAGATATGGTGAGACGGGTTGTCGACCAATTGGACATTACAAATAGAACGTTTATAACTCCAAAGAAGACAATTATTAGGTCTTTTAAAGTATAGGATTTAAAGAAAATGTATCATTTACCTAAACCTCAAAAGAGGTATGATACACAATTCGTCCAGAAATTCATGCGAGAGAATCTGAACCCTGTGGACTTGATCAGATAATGGAGAAGGGACCTGAACAAAGACAAGCAAGAGGACAAGGGTATGTATTCATTAGCGTCTATTGTTGGCCCTTTCTCTCATATTGCTACTATGTTATGTCGCCTCTAGGATTATCCAAATACGCAGAAATTCTCTGAAGAATGGGTGCCATTGATAAAAGCCTCTATTGATGGCTATATTATGGATTGGGAAACTATATTATCCAACAATTTGACCACTCAAATCTGCATCTACAAACAAAAGCGCAATGTTCTTGAAAGAACAGCTCCTCATTTCTTTATGAGCGCCTATGTCATTGACACAATTTGTTTTTCTTATAATTTTCCATCTCTTGGATGGAAATGGACAATCCAATTTCCTAGTCCTATATCTGTTTATCTAGATATCCTTTGGGAAACTAAATACCATGCTCACTTCTACAATTTTTTTCATGAGGTCATGCTCCCTATCCACCAAGAGGTCTTTAGCAGAAAATCCCCTAGACTTAATACATAAGCCAATAAAGACCTAAAGCCTATAGGAAAGTGGTGTGGGGAAGAGTCATTTACTTATATTAAGGTTTTTGGTAGCCTTGCCCATCCTCATGTTTTTCCCCTTTTTGTCCCAAATAAATTGTTGGTCAAGGAAGTCACTTCTCAAACAGTTGGTAAGGGCTTAACTAAAGTACTTAAATATGCCAAGAAATTTCGCTTGGCCATGTTTTCCCATCTCTTGTGGTACCTATGCCTTAGATAATTTCAAGCATTCCTTAATTGAAATTGAACAATTAAAAGCCTTTAGTTTTCCAACCATACTAAACAAACCATATGACCCTCATGGCGTAGCGAAAGATGTTACAACACAGGCTAAGCTCAAACCATTTTCAAGCGAGCCTAACAAGTTTGATGATTTGTTTGAAATGGTTCCAGAGTATTATATGATAGAGAAATTAGTAGCAGTCCATCTAAGTCATGACGAATTGATTAAATTCCATCAATATCATCAGCGGAGAATAGCCCATTTGCCAGAGTCCCTGCTAAAACAATTTCGACAGAACTCATAAACTTCAGGTGTATCAACTTCCTCTTCAAAAGCTCCAATTATTTCCCAAGTTTCTGAAACAACTACTATAGTTGGTGAGAAAACAAGCGAAATTCAAGAGGAGAATAAATTGGATGAAGTATGGGAGGATTTCAACAGTGTTTTGACAATAGAAGAAACTCGGGTTCCAAGTATCTCAACCGATATACAGGTAGAGCAAGTTACAGTCAGCAGAGAGACAAAACAGGATCTAGAAACTACAAGGACAACCTCGTTTACTGTTGGGGCTTCCCAAGGGAATACTATTCCTAAAACTCCTGAGAATAACATTAATGCTAAGATTGTCAATCAATATAATATTGTTGATGATATGGAGATAATTCCCGCACTTCATATTGTCGAGATAGTCCTTGAGGTTGAATAAAATCCCACCTTTGGACGTATTTTACAGTCCAAAGCATAAATCAGTAATGAGCAGGTCAAGGAAGAAAAGAAAGCTAGAATAAGCACAAGCGCTAGTTACAAATGAGACTCATTTTCAAGTTCTTTGGAAAGGAACTCAAACAGTCCCTGACGAGGAATTGAACAGATTATCTCAGTTCGCAAGAGCTTACGCTAGTGCTACCATTGATAAAGTTGCAGAACTACAATTGCTATTGAAGGAAAAGGATCAAAGGATTATTCACTTAGAACAAACTTTCTAGATTGAAAAGCAAGAGATTGAGCAACAATGGCAAGCAAATCTTACTGAGTTGCAGAAAAGATTTAATGATTTAAAGATACAATTTGAATATGAAGTGAAGGACAAGGATGAACATATACTGCATTTGCAACAAAGGACAAACCAGTTGAGAGAAAATCTAGATATAAATGAAGTCTGCAAGGAAGCATCATAACTGGACATACTCCTAACAAAGCAACAAGACATCTTCTGTCACAGATTAGCTTTAGTTCATGACTTGTCAAAGACCAGTGATTCTTCAGTAAACCAATTGTCCAATTTTAAGTCATTTTATGAAGATATCGACAAGAAAATTTATGAGTATATAGATTGGCAAGACAATGCTCAGGGAAGATCATCTGACCTTCCTCAAATTGAAGAATCACATAAGGATTTTGTTTTTGGTGACTAGAACATCAAAATGAAATAGGCAGAAATGGCCATTATCAGAGCAAGAAATCTTGCCTCAAATTTCACCGAATACATTACAGATGCCTTATTGCAAGCTATTCTAATTTAGGAATGCCCAAAATACACCTTTCCAGATGTTAAAGCTTTAAAACAATCTTGGAAGAAAACATCTAAAAAGAAGGTTCAAGACATTTAGAGTTTATCACAAGCGAACCTTGAAAGTTACTAGCATTTTCTAGTGAAGCCTCATAGTCAGTGGCTTGTGCTGAGGTGTCTCTCGAATGCAACAATACATTTTCTTCCAGCGCTTAGCCATGCAGTGTTTATGGGACAAATGCATATGCAACTGGTACATCCCCCCCAGCTAAAACTGCTCACAGACATATACAATCTCACAGAGCAGATGAAGAATCAATCTGGAGCACAGTCACGATTTCTTGTTGTAACATATCACTAATTTAGCCTTCCTTTATCTTAGCTTAGTTTGTTGAAGACTTTTATTTTAAGTTTACTATTTTTTTAATATTAATAGGTTATTTAAACCCCTTTCATGCATTTAGAAAGGGGTCTAGAATTTTGAGAAGACAACTTTGAACTTGCACTATTGTTTGATCCAAAGTTATCTAATTAAGAAGTTGAGCTTGAAAGATATCTTTTTCATAAGTAGAGCGCTAATGCATCGGGTACTATTATCTTTGTGATATTGTTATGTATTATTGAATTAGATAGTCAATCTCTTATTAATTATTTCATTATAAAAATGCTTTGAAAATAATCAGTCATTAGCACTATTGATGTGCAGGATTGAATGAATTGTGATTATGTATGAGATAACGAGATATTTTTATGTGATTGAGTTTTAACTAAATAAATTAATTAACTATTTAATTAATTTAGTTGATCATATATGCTTTCTTTTCATTAAAGTATTGAATGATCTATATTGTTATTTACTTTGTGAAATATTTCTGATGTACTATCTCGGGAAATAAGTAGAATAGGTTTACTTAGTAATTTTACCATTAGCTATAAAATCATTCCATCAGTTCTCATTATGTTACTATATTAAATCTCCTTCAAATGGGAAACTAGTCCCTTTATACCCAGTCAGACCTGCTAATTTCAACGGAAACAGAGTTGCTTTAAGCTCCCGACTAGGTGGTGTTCCTCGATATTGAGGCAGTCAAGTTCCAGACTTCAACTTTTTTGGCGCTAGGAGGGGCCCCGACTATGAATGATAATAAAGTCTAATCCCAAATCAAAAGGTCATCTGAAGAGCCACTCACCCTTAAAATCTCCCCCGATTTCCAGATCTCACTAGAAATCTCCAACCCCTAGACCGAAAGTTGTAACCAAATCTCCTAGTATACGCCCTAAGATAACTGATCAACCTCCTTTACAGGAGTTACTTGAATTTTAGAATTTAATTGAGAAATTAGAGGGAATCCCTATTTCCCAAGAAAAGACTCAACATTTTGAGTTATCTGAAGGTAGTGTATCCTCATCTTTTCCCACTTCACCAATTTTGACTCGTTCTCAAAGTGAGAAATTCAGGATAACTCCATTTGAGTTTCCCTTACCTTCCCATCAAAGAAGGACCCAAAATTTTGAAGTTCAATCATCCACTAGTGAGATTTTATCTTCATCTCCACCAAAAACACCTTTATTTCATTCCGCCTCATTAGCTTCTTCTCATCCAACTGATCCATTCATCCCTATCGCCCATTCCCAACCAACAGGTGCTAGTTCAAGCAGTGCTAGCGTAGGGGCTAATTATTCCACACAATCAGCCTCTTCTACCACTACAACTTCTTCTATTCAAATTCCCATAATGGCAGGTAGGAAACAAAACCCACCAGCAGCTAGACCATGGACTAGTCCTGGAGCTGTTCAGATGGCAGCACCTATCCATCCTCTACCTAAGCATCCTGAAAGATGGTTACCAAAGTTCAATCTTGACGATGGACTTCCTACTGAAGAACATCTCCATAATTTTATGCTCGCCATTAATCTTAATGGAGTAGTAGAAGAAGACTGTGTAGTGAGATTATTCCCATATACCCTTGAAGGATCTACAGGTTCATGGTACTTCTCATTACCACCAGCATCTATCACTATTTGGGATATATTTGAAGAATTTTTTTTTACTAAGTTTGGTGATGATCGCACAACTGCTACTCTAATCAATGATCTATCCAATCTTAAAGCCAACCCCAATGAGAAAATCAAAGATTTCAATTCTAGGTTTAATAAATTGTTAAATAAAATTCCAGATACCTCTAAACCTGGTGTTGATGTTCAAATTGAGTGGTATATTTATTCTCTTCCTTCTAATATCGCAATTTTTGTAGACAAGGCTAATAGAGCCACTTTAGTTGATAATATGAAAGAGTCAATAGCTGTAGAAAAAAGGATTCTTGCCTTAGAAAAGAAAATTTCTCAAGAAGAGAGGAAATCTAAGAAAGTGACTTTTAAAGAGGAACCAAAGAAGAAAACTCCTAAAGATCCTTTTGATCTTGAAGGATTACAAAAAGTTCTTAAATCTATGTCAAATGACATGGTAGATATCAAAAAACAGGTAGTTGAGTCTTCTAAAAAACCTTTCCGATCTTTTAGGAGATCCCAAACAACAAACCCTCAACCTCCTAATGTCATATCAAATGTTGAATCTGATCAAGAGGAGGAAGAGGAAGAAACAACATTATCTACCGACAAATTCCAAGAAGAAGAAGAGCTAGTCAAAGCACATGGATTATGGGATTTCATCCTCACTACATCAGAAAATGAGGAGGAAGAAGAAGCCTTACCTGTAGAGACTAGAAGTAAAAAATCCATTGATTCACCTTCTTCAAGTGCAAAACAAAGACCAATTACTCCTGTCAATAAGGATAAAAACACAACAAAGAAATCTCCTGCCAAATCTACTGAATCCATCCCATCCTCTGCAAATTCTCCTTCTACATCAAAAACTCTTATTGTTCCTCATAAAATAGAGTATAATATTGTGGATATGATTATTTCCATGTATGAGGTCGGTAAACTTAAGCAGCAGAAAAAGTTTTTACTCAAAGAATTAAATGTTACCCTTACATCTCCTTTGCCAACCGCAAAAGCCTCATTCGGAAAAGGAAAGCCTCCAGATGATACTCCTATAAAGATTGATGCCTCAAATGCAATTTGAATTAGATATCAGTCCAATTCTCATACCCATCCTTTATTATTGACCTTTGAGATTTTCAATAAAAATGTTCACAATTTCATTATAGACTCAGGTACTTCTTCAAATATAATGTCATATTCAGTTTGTCTCAAACTAAACATAACACCTGAAAAATTTGTTGTGCAAATTCTGCAATTAGATAGAAAAAAAATCAAAGTCTTAAACAGATCAGTGAAACTTTTAGGTTTGCCAGATGACAGTCTATATATCATCCTGGGAACTCTATGATCAACAAATCATACAATAAAACGAATGCTTAACGCATATACTATGTAACTTTTTATACCTGTAAATAAAAAGTTCGATTTTTTCTCTGGGAAAAATAAATAAATTAAAAAAAATTCAAGGTCTTAGGAGAAATAAATTATGTTTTAATAATATTATCCTCAAATTCAAGGGCTTGTCAAATTGTTGATATTCCTGAATTCTATGGTCTTATCTTAAGCAGGGATTGGTTAGAGAAATTACATGGTTATTTCTCCATAAATTGGTCACATATTTGGCTTCCTTGCAACGAAAAACCAAATTTGATTTAGGTATACAGAGAAAAGCGTATGAAACACTCGGTTACTGATTTGTATGAAGAGAACGAGCTTGTATTTTTTATGAATAACATCCTTGGCAATTATTCTTCAGAATCTTTGTTTGGAAGTTTTACAGTCCAGGAATCTCCTTTTTTTAGCAAACTCTGTTTCTTCTCAAATTGAAAATTATTCGCAAACATATTTGACTTTATGTATTAATGTTGTAGATATTGTTGTAAATAAACATGAATATTTATTTTGGATGATTTATTTTGATGGTTCTAAATCTAGTGAAGGTGTAGGAGCTGGATGTATATTAATAAGCCCTACTGGTGAAAAAATTATGCTAGCATGTAGGCTAGAATTTGAATGTACTAATAATATTGTATAATATGAAGCATTAGTGCAAGGATTGTATAAAGCGATAAATCTTGGTGTTGAATATCTTCAAGTCTTTGGTGATTCTAAAGTCCTTATAAAACAAGTCAGAAACAATATTCATTGCGTTTCAAGCCACCTTAGGCATTATCAATCCTTAATTGAAAATCTTACTTCACATTTTGTAGCATTCAATATTTCTCCAATACCAAGAATATAGAACGCCAGTGTTGATCTTTTGGCCAACGTTGTAGGTTTTAACCCCGTATAGAAATTACCTGCATACAAATTCTAAAACACAGAAAATAAATAATGCGAGAGCATAACACATAAAACACATATACACAAAGATTTCTCCCCTGGATCTCAAAACCAAGACTACCAACTTGATTTTTCATTATTTTCTTTCAATGTTACAATACATATTTATACATGTCGAAGCATCCAATACCATGGACCAAAAACCATCGCATCCAAAACCATGGACCGAAAACCATCGCATCCAAAACCATGTGAGAAAACCATGCACAAAACCATAGGTAGGTCTGCCCAACCTAATATAGGGTCCAAAAAAAATTTCCTCAGGGCGCTGCCATAGACCCTGTAGAGGGGGGCTACCCGCCCCCCTCAAACCCCCTGTGGCCCCCCCGCTACCCAGTGAGCGCAACGAAGGGGGGCTCTGCCCCCCCCGATTGACTACATAGGCTAGTTGTGGAAAGAATATAACACAACCCAACATTCTCCCACTTGTTGTTTTCTTTGCACAAGAGAGTTAAGTCATTTATCTAGCCCTACAATGCCCATTGTTTCTCTACACCAAGAGAACTTCCTAGAGCTCATAGATTTTGTCAGTGCATCTGCAATATTCTTCAAAGTGTCCACCTTTACTAGCAACACCTTTTTGTCTTCTATCATATCCCTCACAAAGTGATACTGAACATCAATGTGCTTTGTCTTTGAATGATAAGCAGGGTTCTTTGCCAAGAAAATTGCATTTTGGCTGTCACAGTCTATCCTTATAGCTCCCTGTACTAACCCCATACTTGAACACAATCTCTGCAACCAAACTGCTTCCTTGCTTGCATGAGTGGATGCCATGTATTTTGCCTCTGTAGTTGATAATGCCACTACAGATTGTTTCTTACTCATCCAACTGACTGCACCTCCAAATAGGTTAAACACATACCCACTTGTAGATCTTCTCTGATCCAAATCTCCAGCCCATTCTGCATCAAAAAAGCCATGAATATGCAACACTCTATCCAATCCTGGTCTTCCATGGTAGCACAAACCATAATCACTAGTGCCACGCAAATACCTGAAAACTTGCTTCACTGTTGTCCAATGCTCCTACCCTGGTTTTGACATAAACTTGCTCAATACTCCCTGTGCATGTGCAATGTCTGGTCTAGTACAGACCATTGCATACATCAGGCTACCGATTGCACTTGCATATGGAACACGGGACATCTCCTCTTCCTCTTATTATGTCTTGGGACACTGTTTAGCAGATAACTTTACACCTACAAGAATAGGAACCTTCATCGATTTACTATCTTGCATATTAAACCTCTGCAATATTGTCTTGACATACTTCCTCTAATTTAACCAGAGCTTCCTCTTTGCCCAATTTCTTTTAATTTCCATGCCCAAAATATAGTTTGCAACACCAAGATCTTTCATATCGAATTTGGAGGACAATTGGGTCTTCAAATCCTGGATAATTTCTTTGTCATTTCCAACCAGCAACATATCATCCACATACAAGACCAGATAAATAACACGGTCACCAATTAATTTAAAATACACATAGTGATTTGCTTTGCTTCTGGTGAAGCCAAGTCCCTGTATAAATGTATCAAATTTCTGATACCACATCCTTAGTGACCGTTTTAACCCATACAAGGACTTCTTTAACTTGCATACCAATTCTTTCTTACCCTTCACCGCAAAACCTTCAAGTTGCTTCATGTAGATCTCCTCTTCCAGATCCCTGTGAAGAAATGTTGTCTTTACATCCATTTGTTCTACCTCAAAATCAAAAGCAACAACAACAAATAAAAGTAATCTAATAGAAGCTACCTTGGCAACAAGAGAAAAAATATCACCAAAATAAATTCCCGACACCTGGGAATAACATTTTACTACCAACCAAGTTTTGTATTTCTCTACCTTTCCTTCTACATTTGTCTTCTTCTTGAACACCCATTAGCTTCCAATGGGTTTCCTTCCAACCAGCAACTCCACCAGATCTCAAGCCTCATTTTTGTGCAAAGGTGCCATTACATCAACCATGGCCTCTTTCTAGAGTTTTCCATCCTCTAAATCTACTGCTTCCTTCATAGATCTAGGATCATCATCAGTAACAGATAAAGAAAAATTTGAACAAAAAGCTGATGGACTATACCTTTTCGGCTGCCTTCTTTCTCGAACTGATCTTCTCACACTTGGAGTTTGTGGCTCTTCATCTTCTTATTCCTCCTCTGTTGTAGATTCTGATTCTTCCTCCTTAAGCTCAAACTCTATCTTCTCAAGTTCCTCTGGTTGGACTTCATGTTTAATAACATCTTTCACCTCTCTGAACACCACATCTCGGTTGTACACAACCTTCCTTGTTACCCTCAGATGTGAAAGAGAGGGTTTCTTACCAATCCATACCTCTTGTGGAGTCTTATCCTCCAACGCTGATGAAGGTGATCTGTTGACCAGCTAACATGTT
Source organism: Pinus tabuliformis (assembly GCA_031772625.1). Classification (NCBI taxonomy): domain Eukaryota; kingdom Viridiplantae; phylum Streptophyta; class Pinopsida; order Pinales; family Pinaceae; genus Pinus; species Pinus tabuliformis. The sequence continues at coordinate 150,222,704 of CM062814.1, forward strand.
GTCTCCACCGCCTCTGCCCAGAATTCCTGTCCTAACCTGGCACCACTGAGCATGCTTCTTACCCTTTCCATCAACTTCTTGTTCATTCTTTCTGTAACTCCATTTTGCTAAGGTGTGTATGGAGTATTCTTCTGTCGTGCTAGACCACGCTTCTTACAGAATTCTCCCTGTTCCTTACTACAAAACTCTCCACCGTTATCTATCCTCAACACCTTTATCTTCTTCTCTGCCTGGCTTTCCACCAGAGGCTTAAATTCTTTAAACCTATCAAAGACTTCAGATTTCTTCTTAAGGAAATATATCCATGTATTTCTTGAGAAGTCATCTATAAATGATACATAGTACATAGACTTACCTAGTGATGGAACCTTCACAGGTCCAAACACATCATTGTGCACAAGTTCTAATATTTGTTTCGCCGTCTTACCACCAGAGGGGAAACTCACCCGATTTGGCTTCCCATATACACAATTTTCATAGAAATCAAAATCCAGAGAACTATTACTCATACCTTCTACCATACCTTTACCATGAAGTATTCGAAGGCCCTTCTCTCCAATATGTCCAAGCCTTTGATGCCACAACATGGCCTTCTCTCCAGAGACCATTAGATTTTCTGCTCCATTTTCAGGAACCACAGAACTGTTGCACCCATCAACAACAGTGCTACCTTGCAGCTTGTACAGAGTTCCAATCTGAACTCCCCACATCAATACCAGTGCTCCCCGAACCATCTTGCAGGCATCCTTCTCAAACACTATTTTTACACCTACATCATCTAACTTGCTTACGGAAATCAGATTTCTGACCAATGCAGGAATATGCAGAACACCTGGAAGTGTTCTAACCCTTCCATCTTGCAACTTCAACTTTACTTTTCCACAACCAATGATTCTAGCCTTCCTGTCATCCACCAAGAAGACATCACCACCATCATTTTTCTCATACTCATAGAACCACTCTCTATGGGGAGTGAAGTGAAAGGATGCACCTGAGTCAATCAACCATGCCTCATAATCTACATGTGTACTTGAAGAAGCCAAGTACACATCCCCACCTACCATCTGAGGTGGTTTTCGCCTCCACAGAAGGAGCATCATCAGATCCCTTTGCTTTGTCGGGAGCTTTAGATTTACAGTCCCTTTTGTAGTGTCCTTCCTTTCCATATTTCCAGCACACCACCTTTACAAGTTTTCCTAGAGATTTATATCTCCCTCTAGATTTATATCTCCCACTCAATGACTTATTTTTATTTCTGTTCTCGGACCGTCCTCGTACAGACAAGGCATCACCATTCTAGCTCTCCATATTTTTTCATCTCATCTCCTCCGTCAATAAGGATGAGACTATTTCATCAAACTGCAAGGCAGTTGCATTGCTACTTATTGCAATAACCAAATTATCCCACAAATCTGGTAGAGAACACAACAAACTGATGCACTTATCTTCATCCAAAATTTTAATATCAACAGATAATAACTGACTTACCACAGTATTAAATGTGTTCAGATGCTCTGTCACCGAGTCTCCATCTTTCATCCTCAGGTTATACATCTTTTTTCGTAGGAATAGTTTATTCACCAGAGACTTAGATTGGTGTAAAGTTCCTAACTTGTCCCACAAAGCCTTAGCCGTAGCTTCTCCTGACACATTCAACAATATTGAATTTGAGACACACAATCATATTGTGCTCTTTGCCTTCCTATCCAACTTCTTCCATTCTTCATCGGACACTCCCGTTGGTTTAGTACCTGTATCTACCGCGATCCACTGATCTTTATCCACCAACAGTTCCTCCATCTTGAGTTCCCACAACTCAAAACTCTGACCATTAAATTTCTCGATCTCTATCTTTCCACTGCTCGCCATCTTCTTTCACCACCAGAATCGATCCCGCAAATCTCCCATTGAACAGGGTCTACCATAGGCCCATGCGAAACCCCTCTACAACAAAGCCATCCCCTTGAAGCCAAAACAGCTCTGATTCCACATGTAGGTTTTAACCCCGTATAGAAATTACCTGCATACGAATTCTAAAACACAGAAAACAAACAATGCGAGAGCATAACACATAAAACACATATACATAGAGATTTCCCCCCTGGATCCCAAAACCGGGACTACTAGCTTGATTTTTCATTATTTCCTTTCAATGTTACAATACATATTTATACATGCTGAAGCATCCAATAACATGGATCGAAAACCATCGCGTCCAAAACCACGGACCGAAAACCATCGCGTCCAAAACCACGGACCGAAAACCATCGCGTCCAAAACCACGGACTGAAAACCATCGCATCCAAAACCATGTGCGAAAACCATGCACAAAACCATAGGTAGGTCTTCCCAACTTAATATAGGGTCCAAAAAAAAATTTCCCAGGGGCGCTGCCCCAAACCCCATAGAGGGGGGCTACCCGCCCCCTTCAAACTCCCTGTGACCCCCCTGCTGTGCAATCGGCGCAACGAAGGGGGGGCTCCGCCCCCCCTCTAACCCCCTGATTGACTATGTAGGCTAGACGTGGAAAGAATATAACACAACCCAACAAATGTTGCATCCAAATTAATCCCATCTAAAGATTTTAGTCCACATAGATTTTCTATAGAGTTGATTTTTCGCCCATCCATTCCTGATAATGTCACCAATTGGCGAGTATTCAATGATGATAGAGATATCTTGGACTTTTTAACATCCGAAGAATCCTATCTTGATCAAGTAATTAATGAGGATGAATATGATTCTCAATTGAATTAATCGAAGGGAAAAAATGCTCTGCCAAAACCTGTAGTTAAGCTTGAGGATCTTTATGATCTTAAAGACAGGTTTAAAAAGGTCAACAACTGCAAACTTCAAAGTTCAACTTTGAGATTTGAATTAGTTAACCTAGGATTCGATATAAAACCCCAAAATATTAACTTAGGCCTTGGTCTCTCATCCGAAGAAATAAATACATTTATTCATTTGTTAAAGAAATAAACGATATCTTTGCTTGGAATTATCAAGATCTAAAAACATATGATGCCTCCACCATTCAACACATCATCCCAATGGTACCAGACGTTAAACCCATTCAGCAAAAACTTAGGGAGATACATCCAAAATTGGAAACTCAGATTAAAAGCGAGTTGAATAAACTTTTAAAAGCTAAAATCATATTTCCAATGAGACATTCCAAATGGGTTTCCAATCTTTTACCAGTTAAAAAGAAGAATGGAGATATTCACATTTGTATTGATTTCAACAATTTAAATAAAGCATGTCAAAAGGACAATTTCCCACTCCCATCAATGGAACAAGTTCTAAAATCAGTTGTTGATTCTTAACTAATGTCTTTTTTAGATGGATTTTTAGGATACAATCACATCCTTGTTCATCCATAAGACTAATTAAAAACTACATTCAAAATGAAGTGGGGAACATATGCATATCATAAAATTCCTTTTGGATTAATGAATGCAGGAGCTATGTTCCAAAGAGCGGTGGACATTGCTTTCAAAGGGTCGATTAATAGAATTGTTGCAATATATATTGATGATATTACCATATATTCAAAGAAGAGAAATAACCATTTGCATGATTTAAAGCAAATATTTAAAAGATGCAGAAGGTATGGAATTTCTCGAAACCCCAAGAAATCATTTTTTTCTCTTAGTGAAGGTAAACTCCTTGGTTTTATTGTATCCAAACATGGAATTTGTATTGATCTAGAAATAATTAAAACAATTTTAGAAATTTCATTACCACACACCAAAAAATCAATGCAATCTTTTCTTGGCCAAACCAATTTTGTTAAGAGAATTGTCTCCGAATTTTCTCAAATTGTCCTACCATTACAAACAATGATAAAAAAGATTCACTTTTTAAATGGGGTGATCATGAAAGAGAATCATTTAAAGCAATCAAACAAGCTGTTATTGATGCCCCTTCTCTATCAACCCCCAATTTTTCTGATCAATTTATTTTATATACTTTTGCCTCTGAGTTATCATATGCAACAGTCTTAACACAACCAAATGAACAGAAAGTCGAAGCTCCTATTGCTTTTTTCAGCTCAAATTTTCAAGGAGTTGAATTAAATTATTCAGGAGTAGAAAAGCAAGCCTTTGCAGTTTACAAAGCTATCAAATATTTTAGACCTTTTCTTCTAAAAACTCATGTTAAAGTTATTGTTCCTTTCTCAGCAATCAGGCAATTTCTTATTCAAAAGGAGTTAGGAGAAAAGAGAGCTAACTGGGTTACAGCATTGCAAGAATATGATCTAGTAACCAAACCCACTAAAATTGTTAAAGGTTAAGGTTTTTGCAGGTTAGTCACATGAATGAATGATACATCAATAAATGAAGTAATAAGTAATATTGAACAAATCACAGAGGTACTCCCTGTTAGTACTCAATCTCAATATGTTGACTTAATCTTTTATTTGAAAAATGGTTATGCTCCACTTGAACTAGATGTTAAGAAAAATAGAGCCTTGAGATTGAAATCCAATCAATATCAACTCATCAACGATGTGTTATTTAGGAAAAATTATGATTCTATTTTATTAAGATGTTTGGAAAAAACTGAAGCAAAAAAGGTCTTACAAGAACTGCATGATGGACCGGCAGGTGGACATTATAGTGGAGATACAACAGCTCACAAAATTCTGCATGTTGGATATTACTGGCCAACTTTATTCAAAGATACCCACATGTATGTAAGAAGATGCAAAATTTGTCAAACTGCTTCAGGAAGACAGAGGAAACCTTCCATGCCCTTGCAACTAGTCAACATTGAACAACATTTTGAGAAATGGGGATTGGACATAATAGGTGAGATCGTTCCTCATTCTTCTAAACAACATAGGTACATTTTGACTGCAATAGATTATTTTACAAAATGGGTAGAGGCAATATCTCTGAAGCTAGCCAATTCTAAGAGCATCATTGAATTCATTGATCATTTTTTTAATTACCAGGTTTGGTATCCCTCATGCTCTTATTTTTCTGGAAATGCAATCACTGAATTTGCTTTAAAGAGAGGATTCAAACTTAAGTATTTTGCAAAATATTACCCTCGGGGAAATGTCTTAGCAGAATCCACTAATAAAAATCTTATAAGGATCATCAAACGAACTATCAAACAAAATCAAAAGAACTGGCACAAAGCTTTAATATTTGCTTTATGGGATGATAGAATAATCGAGAAAACCTCAATAGGTACTTGTCTTTTTCATTTGGTATACGGGAAAGAAGTTATCCTACTTCCAAATCTAGCTCTCCCCTCATAAGCCCTAGTTCAATTATTAAAGAACAACCTTCTTCTGCGTTACAATGACGAATTCCTCAAATCCTAAAGCTAGAAGAAGAAAGAAATAAAGCTAAGCTAGTCCATGCTCACCATCAACAATTGGTCAAAGCTTCGTTTGATGTCAATCCAGTCAAATATTAAAAAAATAAAAATAAAAATTGAAATCGGAGACTTAGTTTTGAAATGGGATAAAGTGCATGAGGACAAAGGAAAACATACAAAATTTCAAAAACTCTGGCTTGGTCCCTTTCAGATTTTTGAGAAGACAGGTCCATCAACTTTCATTTTGCAAGATTTACAAGGAAAGAAGGAAATTCTTCATGTTAATGGACTTATACTGAAAAAATATTTTTCTTGAAAGAACATAAGTTCTTTTGTACAATACGTAAATATTTTTTATATATCATTTCCTTTTGTTATTACAAAGTACTATGCTTTCGAAAAATACATTGGAAGTTTCTCTTTATTTTTGAATTTTTAAGTTTATTTAAGGAACAATTTAAAAAGCAAAACTTTAATTGGAATCTAAATATTGAATCTAATTTAAAGCTTTGAAATAAGATAATCATTTAGTCGTGAAATCTTTTGGTTTGAAACTCTTTAAAAAAATCTATTTGTTGTGAATTGGTTTTGAAAAGTTATCTTTATAAAAGCAAAAATTACTATGAAGTCTTTAGAATCTTTTACTTAAAGAGGTCATCCAAGACTCATAAAGGGTAAATGAAACCTCCCCATTCATTTATTTTAAAAAATTTCAGAGTGTAATTCAAAAATATAAAAAACTTAAAAGTTAAGAGGTCTCATCACAAGCCTACTTACCATGATTATAGGAAACTAATAAGATTTACATTATCACTATTGGCAACCAAAGCAAGATAGTGGCTCTTAGTCACCAAACTTTGAGACAAAAGATCACGAGTCGGCTTGTTCGATTTTATTACAACTTGTGAATGACATTATCATTTTTTGGCTACCAAACCAGGATAATGACTTTAAAGTAAAAAAGTAAATTAATAAAAAAGAAAAAAGAAAAAAGGAAATTCATTGCCTCTAAAGAATGTTATTATAATATGGATGGGATACTGGTTCATTTTGGTTAAATGGTAACCCTATTGAGGCTATGAATGCCTGCTGGCAACAGTGGCTCTACCAATGACTAATAAGTTTATTCAATACGCTAAGCTTCTAATAGTTTTTACTTTATATTTTCAACCTATTAGCGACTGATTTACACAAAAAATATTTTCATCTATCACAAACCTTGAGAAACTTTACGATAAGATGAATTATTTCATTTCAAAGTTATCTGTATTGATTTAGATTTCAATCATTTTAAAACTTTCTAAAGAAATTTCTTGATAAAGATTAACATCTTACAAAGATTAACTGTTTCATCCACTGCGTCTCCAATTGTTGTGGTACTCAACAACCCCCCATTATCTTTAGACTCAGGAGAAAGAATAATGGGGACCCTTTAAAATTTTTAGGATAGAATCCTTCTTTGTTTTGATAAAATAGGATAAGTTTTATATTTACTCTTTTGTTTTTGAATAAAACAAGAAAGTTATGAATAACGGCATAAACCCTTTTAGGAATCCTTTTGTAGTTTTAGAAGATAAATTACAAGTCTAGCGAATCCCGAAATCATAAAAAATAAATGGAAAAGACATAAAAGAATCAGTCTTACTAAAAGGTACGCATGGTGTCGGCGATTTCAAAGAATAACTGAAAAGCTAAACCGTGAAAAGCCGATTGCGAAAAGTTGATAAGCCGAAATGCGAAATACCGAGCCAATATCACGATTCGTCAAGAGTCGATATCCCATTCAGTCAATTGACGAATGCCGATATTGCATTATGTTAAAACTCTGGTATTTCATTAATACAAATCTTGCGCCTATATACTTTTTGGAAATCGTAGATCACTGAGTTATGTAATGCCACTCAATACCACACGCCGATAAAATATTTTTCAGTATAATGACAAGTGTCAGTATCATGTGAACGAACGTTTTCAAATTAAATGACCACTTTGCGTAGTTTTAATTTCGAGTTTTTTTATTATTTGTAATAATTTTTAGTTAATGTGAAAGGATTTCCATAAAACTCGCATTGAATTGATATTACTATTTGCATCCTTCGAAGCTCTTGCTGCTTACCTTGGTTTGTTTCTTTACAGGTAAATTATAATAAATAGTAGTTAAAGGACACGTCAAGAATAATCAAGGCGAGGAGTAAGTCCATAATACGACAAGAACTAGTCTTTCCACCTAAATAAGTGTCTGAGATGTCTCCATTGTTTACAGATACTACATGCACTCCGGATGCAGGTTCTGCCTCCTGGGAGGTGATATACAAACTATTCGAGGATGGAAATCCGAGAATAATTATGAAATAGACTGCTACTTCTGATTATTCTTCTCCAAGTAATAGCATTGCATGGAATGATGTGGCCAATTCATTTTTTCACAGAATTGTTGCCCGCCCTAAAATTCTACCATATACAAATATGGTGAGATGGGGTGTCAACCAATTGGACATTACAGACATAACGTTTATAACCCCAAAGAAGACAATTATTGGGTCTTTTAAAGATGAAGATTTAAGGAAAATGTATCACTTACCTCAACCTCAAAAGAGGTATGATACATAATTCGTCCAGAAATTCATGCAAGAGAATCTGAACCCTGTGGACCTTATCAGAGAATGGAGAAGGGACCCAAACAAACACAAGAAAGAGGATAAGGGTATGTATTAATTAGCCTCTATTGTTGGCCCTTTCTCTCATATTGTTGTTATGTTATGTCTCCTCTATGGTTATCCAAATACGTAGAAATTCTCTGAAGAGTGGGTGTCATTGATAAAAGCCTTTGCTGATGGCTATATCATGGATTGTTAAAAGTCTAGATTATCCAACAATTTGACCACCCAAATCCGCAATTACAGAAAAAATCACAATGTTCTTGAAAGAAAAACTCCTCCTTTCTTTATCAGCGCCTATGTCATGGACGCAATTTATTTTTCTTATGATTTTCCATCTCTTGGATGGAAATGGACAGACCAATTTCCTAGTCCTATATCTGTTTATCTCGATATTCTTTGGGAAACCAAATACAATGTTCACTTCTACAAAATTTGTCACAAGGTCATGCTCCCTATCCACCAAGAGGTCTATCGTAGAAGTCAATAAAGACCTAAAGCCTATAGGAAAGTGGTTTGGGGAAGAGTCATTTACTTACATTTGAGTTTTTAGTAGCCTTGCCCATCCTCATGTTTTTCCCCTTTTGTCCCATATAAATTGTTGGCCAAAGAAGTCGCTTATCAAACAATTGGTAAGGGCTTAACTAAAGTACTTAAAGATGCCAAGAAATTCGCATGACCATGTTTTCCCATCTCCTGTGGTACCTATGCCTTAGAGAATTTCAAGCATTCCTTAATAGAAATTGAACAATTAAAAGCCTTTAGTTTTCCATCCATACAAAACAGGCCATATGACCCTCATGGTGTAGCGAAAGATGTTACAACAAAGGCTAAGCTCAAATAGTTTTCAAGCGAGCCTGCAAAGTTTGATGATTTGTTTGAAATGGTTCTAGAGTATTATATCGTAGAGAAATTAGTAGCAGATCATATAAGTCCTGACAAACTATTTATATTTAATCAATATCGTCAGTGAAGAATAGCCCATTTTCCAAAATCCTTGTTAAAACAATTTCGGCGGAACTCATAAACTTCCGGTGCATCAACTTCCTCTTCAAAAGCTCCAATTATTTCCCAAGTCTCTGAAACAACTACTATAGTTGTTGAGCAAACAAGTGAAATTCAAGAGGAGAATAAATTGGATGAAGTATGGAGTATTTCAACCATGTTTTGACAACATAATAAACTCGAGTTACAAGTATCTCGACCGATATACAAGAAGAGAAAGTAGAAAGTTACAGTGAGCAGAGAGACAGATTAGGTTCCAGTAACTACAGGGAAAACCTCATTTATTATTGAGGCTTCCCAAGGGAATATTATTACTAAAACTCCTAATAATAACATTAATGTTGAGATTGCCAATCAATCAAATGTTGCTGATGATATGGAAATAATTCCCACATTTCCTACTACCAAGATAGTCCTCAAGGTTGAAGAAAATCCCACCTTTGGATACATTTTACAGTCCAAGGCATAAAGCAGTAATGAGCAAGTCAAGGAAGAAAAGAAAGCTAGAACAATCGCAAGCGCTAGTTACAAATGAGACTCCTTTTCAAGTTCTTTGGAAAGGAACTCAAACAGCCCCTGACGAGGAATTGAACAGATTATCTCAATTCACAGGAGCTTATGCTAGTGCTACCATTGATAAAGCTACATAAATACAATTGCTAATGAAGGAAAAGGATCAAAGGATTGTTCACTTAGAACAAACTTTCTAGATTCAAAAGGAAGCGATTGAGCAATAATGGCAAGCAAATCTTAACGAGTTGCAGAAAAGATTTAATGATTTAAAGATACAATTTGAATCTGAAGTGAAGGACAAGGATGAATAGATATTGCAGTTGCAATAAAGGATAGACCAACTGAGAGAAAATCCAGATATAAATGAAGTCTGCAAGGAAGCATCAAAACTGGACATACTCCTAACAAAGCAACAGGCTATCTTCTGTCACAAATTAGCTTTAATTCATGACTTGTCAAAGACCAGTGATTCTTTAGTAAATTAATTGTCCGATTTGAGGACATTTTATGAAGATATCGATGAGAAAATTTTTGAGTATATAGATTGGCAAGACAATACTCAAGGAAGATCATCTGATCTTCCTCGGATTGAAGAATCACAGAAGGATATCGTGTTTGGTGACTAGGACATCAAAATGAAATGGGCAGAAATGGCCATTATCAGAGCCATTATCAGAGCCATAAATCTTACCTCAAATTTCATTAAATACATTACAGATACCTTATTGCAAGCTAGTCTAATTTAGGAATGCCTAAAGGACACCTTGCCAGATGTCAAAGCTTTAAAACAATCTTGGTAGGAAACATCTAAAAAGAAGGTTCAAGACATCCAGAGTTTATCACAAGCAAGCCTTGAAAGTTATTGGCATTTTCTAGTGAAGCCTCATAGCCAATGGCTCGTGCTGAGGTGTCCCTTGAATGCAACAACATAGTATCTTCTGGCGCTTAGGGATGCAATGTTTACTTGACAAATGCGTATGCAACTAGTACATCCCCCTTAGCTGAAGCCACTCACAGACATATATAATCTTAGAAAGCAGATGAAGAATCAATCTGGAGCACAATCATGAGTTCTTGTTGCAACAGATCACTAATTTAGTTGTCCTTTATCTTAGCTTAGTTTGTTGAAGTTTTTTTTGAAGAATTTTATTTTAAGTTTACTATTTTTGTAATATTAATAGGTTATTTAAACCCCTTTCATGCATTTAGAAAGGGGTCCAGAATTTTGAGAAGACAACTTTGAACTTGCACTATTGTTTGATCCAAAGTTATCTAATTAAGAAGCTGAGCCTGAAAGCTATCTTTTTCATAAGCAAAGCGCTAATGCATCGAGTACTATTATCTTTGTGATATCATTATGTATTATTGAATTAGATAGTGAATCTCTTATGCATTATTTCATTATATAAATGCTTTGAAAACAATCAGTCATTATCACTATTGATGTGCAGGATTGAATGATTTGTGATTATGTATGAGATAACGAGATATTTTTATGTGATTGAGTTTTAACTAACTAAATTAATTAACTATTTAATTAATTTAGTTTATCATATATGCTTTCTTTTCATTAAAGTATTGAATGATCTATATTGTTATTTACTTTGTGAAATCTTTCTTTGAATCACATACAAAGATGTATTATCTCAGGAAATAAGTAGAATAAGTTTATTTTGTAATTTTACCGTTAGCTATATAATCATTCCATCAGTTTTCATTATGTTACTATATTAAATCTCCTTAAAATGGGAAACTAGTCCCTCTATACCCAGTCAGACCTGCCAATTTCAACGGAAATGGAGTTGCTTTAAGATCTCGACTCAGTGGTGTTCCTCGATGTTGCGGTAGTCAAGTTCCAACCTTCAACGGGCCCCTCCATCCTTTTCTTCTAGAACTTATCAATTCTTGGCCTTTTCTTCCCTTATTCTTTCTCTTTGTCAACCCTAGTCACTTCAACTCTCTTTTGTTGTGTAACTAGAGCATTGCAACTCTCCTTGGCAAGCCAAAAAGAGAATTGCAACTCTCCTTTCTAGTGTTCTAAGGGTGTTGAAGAGGAAAAACATTAGTTTTTTTAGGATTTCCATGGACTTCTTTTTACATTCCAACCTCCATTTTGATGCCTTTCCATAGTAGACCCAAGTAGGTGTCACTTTGACCTATGGAAGACCCATATGGTGATATTTTGAGCTATAACATCTTATTCTTAGACCTAAAAAAAAAAAAAAAACTTAAAAATGAGTTAAAAATGATGAATTAAACTTGTTGAAATTGAAATATGGAAAGAAGATGCTAAAATTCTACCATGTTACACTAACTCTTCCCCCCACTCCCCCAACTAGAATTCAAGCCAGTTATACTAGGGTTAGGTCGCATAGGGTTTCATGCATGCTCCATTCACCTAATTCATTATCATCTAGTGTTTATATGCGAATTTGGTCACCCTTGACCATTGAATAAAGAACACTGTCTTAATGATTTTATTTACCAATTTGCAGATCCTTTGGATAAGTTTTTAAGTTTTTTTTCCTTACCCTTGCTACTTTCCTTCATGCAACTAGCAAGCACATCTAGGGTTGTCTAAAAGATATATAATGTATTAAAAGTATGGGCTTTAGTGAAAGACATGGAGCCTATACACATGCACAACCCATATCTTAAGTTCTAAATACTTCAACTATTTTTTCTCCATATAAATAAGAGTTTCGAGGTAGGAGAAAGACACAATGGGGACATAACTAGTTGAACCATGTTGAGTCTCACATAATCCTAGTGACAAGATGATGCTTTTAGTTTTAGGTAGATTGTTCTTCCATCCAACATTAGGAGTGGTCTTGCCCTAGGCTTAGCTTAGTGTTGAAAAAAAAAAAATTCAATTTTGACATACTACATTCTAATGGACAAATTTATCCAATTTTACATGTATATTTTAATCTCCATTATATTAAGAAAAACAAAATGTATTTTATTATCTAACAAACTTAACTCATTTTTCATATATATATATGTATATAATTGCAGTAAGAAATATAAATTATCCTTTATAATCAAATTTTATATTATAAAAATGAATATTGTTAAAAGACTAAAAATAAAAAAATAAAATAAAAAAATTAATCATTTACTAGTTATTATTTTGTTAAAAAATAATATAAACCAATATTAATTTTAAATCTTTATTTAATATTTAGTATAAAAAGTTAATCATGGGTTAATTATCTATTTATCATCATATCAAAAAATTTAATATACTAGCAACTGGTCCTAAAGGTGCAAATGTACACCGAAGGAATAGAAGATTTGGGAAGATCATCTCCCCACAAACATAACCCACTATTGAATGCATGCTCATAAGTTCTATCAAACTCTCTAATGCAAACACCACGAGGTGACCCCATTGATCACAACCTATGCATGAGCACAAAGTGTTGACGGACATTGCCCCAGGTGTGGCATGCCCGACTAACTGTCTTTTCTCTGTCGTACGGTGTTGTCAGGCTTAAATTTCCACCAGGGTGTGTGAGAGCAATCTTTGTTGAGGTCTTAGAGCCCAATGACTTCCTACCTAGGTTGCACAGTGGGTCCTCTAGTGAGATTTCACTGGTCTAGTCGACACTAATTCGATGTTCTCGTCGAGTATCCTGGAAATGAAGGGGAGATTTAGGATTACTTACATTTCGTCAGAAATGCACAAGCCAATGATGTTAAGGTTGTCATGGTCACATTTCTTGGCTTTGACAAATATTGAAGTCTCTAGGGGAGGTCTGGGGTTTCGATGGTATTTGGAGGGCCTCATGCCACTTTTCTAGATACTTCACAAGAGCATAAGGTAACCATGCCAATACAATCCATAGGAAAACTTCAAAGAAGTAAGAAAAAAATTGACTAGACGCTAGAGCCACTCATAAACTTAGAGATACGATTAACCGAAGAAATTCTCTTTCGTGTGAACACATTTCCACCAAAGTCTCCAAATAAATATTTAAATAAATTATAATTGATTCCAAAGTAAACGAGAACTAACATAATATTTTGAAAGGAGAGTGCCATGTGGTAAAAATTCACTTGCTAGAGGTAAACAAAATGGAATGATCTGATTGGCTGAATCTGCCTAACCAAACCCATCATAGGAAGACCTTCAGTGTAAATGTCACGTAACTGCATAGACAAATTACAAGTAACTGCATAAAGAAATAGTACATAACGACATAGAGAAATGGGTGTTGGTTGTTTGTTGAATTATTTTATATTTTAAGATTGGCAATAAAAATTTGTTATTTAAAATATATTTTTGAATATACGATGCAAAATTTATGTATACTCACATCTTTCTAACCATACTAACGGATTTAATCAAAAGGAAAGTGATCAATAACAACCAATGATCTGCCAACAACACATCTTAAATAAATAGCATTAAAAGTGCCATATTGCTTGGGCATGTAACGATAAAAGTGTTTCCATTATTTTCATGAATGGAAGCTACTTTGACAGCTCTAATATACATAAAGCTCATATGAACATTGTAGTTCTTTGGATTCTTGTTCTCCCGAATTCCAGTCTTTCTCAAAGGATAATTTTTTAGCTTATCACATACAAATATCCCTTTTGCAACGAGTGATAATCTTGTTTGCTTAAGGTTTTTTTTGAAAACAAACAATATTAAGCTAGATCAATACAATCCCCAAAGTACTTTCCTTCTCCAGAATGTACGAGAGAACAATCCTTTATCAACTTCTTCTGGACTTCACTAGAGTTATAGGAGATTCTTCGGATTCAAACATTGGATTCTTCACTTATAAAACTTTTTGACTCTTGCTAAAATACTAAATTGGATGGTTATAAATTCAATTTCAAAATGTGTATGTAAATATATAAATTAATTCAATTAATTGTAAAAAACTTAAAAATAAAATTTATAATTTCTAACACATTAAAATTTGAAAAACAAAATGCCCAAAAAGTTTCCAAATAATTGTTAGACTAAGGCAACAACCTGCAAAGTAACGTAACTAATAATTAAATCGCCTTGAATGTACAACGCAAAGCACATGACTCACATTTTCACCATGATTACCCATAGATAGTTATGAATTTCCGCTCCTAAACTTCAACCAATGCATTGCACCGTGATGAAAATTTCAATTCAAGGAAATTGCATACTGAAGTTAGAAGAATTTCAAGTAAAGAACAACTGCTAAATATATCCAAAAAGGGAAAATCTATAAGAATTTGATTTTGAGATATTGTGTCACTGACCCTTATAGGATGGAGAGATTAATTGCAAGATGCAGTAGAGTATATTAGATGTGTTGCTCATGAACCTTATTCGAATATTTCAACAGATTTGTTTATTGATTTACAGAAGCCCCAAAATGAACAAAATACTATCAACAAACGCTTCCTAAACATGTTCATGAATTGATGAAATGGAATGAGAAAACAAACCATTTTCATAACCTGAGATATACCTTTAAATTCCACCTATTGGAGAGGGAGATCTATGAGTTGCTCCAGTATCAGATGCATGTCAACATGTTCCTTGAGGTGAAAAATCTCATCGCAGAGTTGAAGAGTTTACGCCATTTTTATGATTTTCAGCCAATGGATGAGAGCAAGAAGAATGAAACAATCTTCAAACACATGTTCAAGCTCGTTGGAGAACCCCGTGACAATGGCATGATGCTCGAATAAATGGGTGCAAATGATATGTTTGATGGAAATTTTGACAAGGCTCCTTGCAGGTATGACTGGCAAGTGAAACCTCATTTTGATGTGGGGTTAGAAAACAAATTTGAAATTAGATGACACGTTGCTTAAATGCAACCAATTGAAACTTCAGAAGCTGGGACTCCCCGTAAACCTCAAGTCATGAGGCTCTTTTAACTATAATTTATTCACATTCACCCATTTATTCATCCCTCATTGCTAGTGCTTCATGTTCCACTCTGGGTCTCCTCTGCGCTCCCCTCTCGCTCCCGATAAAAACTCTTTGGGGTGGTGAATGGTCCAAATTGGACATGAATAGGAAGACTTAGATCTGACTTCCATCTTGATTGGGCATGCATGAAATGCCCCCGTGCTTGCGATTTAGACCGACCACCAAATCCCGCGGTTGGACATGATCTGTCCACTATGTCATTTACAGGAGCCTAAGGACAAGGAGCATTTTCTATTAATATTTCCTATCTAATACAAGATTAGAAGGAGATTCAACTGTATTTTCTAGTAGATTTGTTTTCCAACAAATCCGCTACCGAAAGCTTGGGCTCATTGTCGCTATGTTTTTTGCAGATGATGGCAACAACTGCTAGCGCTGCCATGCTGAAAAACTGAAGCTGCAATTTGGAAAGGAGAGTGCCACATGGTAAAAATCACTTGACGGAGGAAGACAAAAATGGAAGCATTTGATTGGCTGAATATGCCCAGTAAAACCCATCATAGGAGCACCTTTGGTGTAAAAATTGATATTAATTTTGTTTTTGTTTGTTTGTTTTTTAATTGAATATAAAATATTATTATTAATATTATTCCCATTTTTAGATGTTAATAACATATAACATGTTGAACTATTTGAATTCTTCATATTTGTTAATGAATATATATAAATTTACTAATTTAATGGATGAATGAGAGACATGCTAATTTTCAAACAAAATTTTAAATTAAATAAAAATTAAAAAGAATGTTTGTTTGTTTGTTTTGTTTTCTCAAAAATTTAAATGTTGATAGTTCATATTTAACATTCTAAAATATTTATATTAAATTCTAGCTATTATATTTTAATGATTGAATTTAATGCTCTCTACATTGCTCTTTCTATTTAACTGTATCATAAGATCTAATTCTCCATCTTGTCCTCACGATGAATCACACTGGACAGTTTGAAACGCATTGAGAAAACATCTCCTATGTGATTATTGCCGAAAGTTTTCACAATAATTCAAGTATGGATCACAAAAGCCTGAATTCGAAAAAAAAGAAAAGAAAAAAAGTTTGGAACATGTTGAACTATTTGAAGCTTCCAAATCCATTCTTATCTTTAAAACCCATAAATTCACTAAATCAATTAGAAACATACTAAATTTTTGTATTTATATTAAATTTTTAAAATAATAAGTGAAATTTTTTAAAGATATAATTTAGAAAGATTTCATATATATATATATATATATATATATATATAGTCTAACTTAGAGATGAAATGACTTTTTTCACGACATTTTTTTCCTGGTTAATTTTAATCAAAATTTGGGAGAGATTTTTAAAAACTTGAGTTTAAGTTGTTTAATTTGTGGAATTTAAGTGCCCCATGAGGTTTTTCAAGGTGTTGAATCCATTTATGCATTTAAAATGCATTTTAAACAACAAAAAATCACACTTTTTCTTGAAATTGTTTTGCCGGATTCCAGTGAATTTTTTTATTTCATCTATAAGTTAGACTTGACAAAGAAATTCACATTATATTAATAGAGAAATGTACATAAAATACAGAATGGTGGTTTTGGGGGGTCTTTGCCCATCACCAATCATGCTTTTCTGCCCCTGAGAGGGGAAACCAACAAAATCTTGCGCAAAAATTGTAGTTCAAAACCATTACATAGCATGAGAAGTCACAGTTCTCGATATGTAGGCTATGGTGCAATAAAGCCACTGATTAACAACAATATAGAAGAATCCATGGTGCCAAAACAAACTATGCTAGTGAAAACTAGAGGAAGCCCAACTAGTGTTGCAAAGACCTGTAGAGATGTCGACTTGTTGCAATTGTGCTCAACCATCACTAGGAGGGCTAGTTGTGACCTCTTCTGTCGATGTTTCCTCAATGATGTAGCACCGGTGTGGACTGGGGTGAGGAGGAGAGAGCGTGGGAGTCATCGCCTGAGATGTTGCCAGTGGTGGAGCAACTTTCGGATGCATGCGAGCAGGGGAGGAACAACCACCAGAAGCCATGAAGGTAAAGGGAGATGCTGAGCCCAGGGGGAGGGAGGCAGATGTCGAGGGAGCAGAGGAGGAGGGGGAAGGAAAGTCAAGAGGGAATTCTATGCCTAGGTCGCAGGAGAGGTGGTGAGGGATGAGGTGCCATGGTTGTTGAATGCTGAGAGCTCAAAAATCCAATATGTTGCTCGAGATTTGTCTCTTCCCTGGTCTAGGAGCTGGTGGGCAAGAAGGTTGTGGAGTGCTTGGAGTATGTCCCGCCCATGGCGGATCTCCTCAGCCTCAAGTGCAAAGACCTGATGTTGTATGTGAGTTGGAATGGCATTATCAAATAATGCCCATTCTACGTTCTCGATAGGGGTGGTTGGCAGGTAGTAGTGAAAGCAGGAGTTGAGCAGGTGGGTGGGAGAGGTTAGGCACTAAACAAGGGATCCAAAAGAAAATACGAAATGGTCGACATGGCGCGAGGAGTAAATAACCCTGGAGGGATGAGTAGATGAGCAATGAAGTCGAGCATGCGGAGATGTTGCCAAAGGCTTGACTTAATAATTTTAGTGAGCATCGATGGATGGATTTGACGTGGTAGGAGTGATGGTCGCCAAATGGAGGACGTTGTCATTCTGCCATGGTATAGGTGGCACGATTGGCAATGACACCTGGATTTGGGTATATAATAAAAATATATTTAAATTAATTGTTTAAAAGTATAATTTTTTTTTAATATTTAAAAATCTGGATTTGGGTATATAATAGAAATATATTTAAATTAATTGTTTAAAAGTATAATTTTTTTTTTAATCTATGTAGGTATTGGCATCCTTTTTATAGTATTTGTTGTTGATTTATTATTCATTAGAGTTTATTTTCTTGATCCTTCGTGATTTTATATATTTTATCACCCTATTCGTTCTTAACTCCTTTTAGTATTTTCCTTATTTGTTTAATGGGCTTCAGCCCCATATTTTATTGTTGATCCCGTTTTATTTATTGATTATTTTTCTTTGGATATATATATGTTTCTGTTTATTTCTATTTATTTATCTATTTTTAGTTTATTTTTATTTATTTATATATATATATATATATATATATATATTGACTTCTGTATATTTTTGTTTTATTTTATTTATTTTTCCATTAATTATTTTTAATTTAATTGATTTTATTTCCATTAGTTATTTTATTTATCAAATGATCTTGTCTCGATTAAGGCCTTTACTCGTTTTTATAATTTTTTACTCCCCTCCTTTAAAGTTTGACTTTGATTATTTATTTATTTATTTTAAAAATTGGCTATTTAATATAGCACACACTTATTAATATTTTTAATAAATTAATAAGCTAATATCACAGTTTAAATATTATTTTTCAAAAACTAGTAATATTTGGTTTTAATAAATTAATTTAAATATTATGTTTCAAAAACTAGCCGTTTGATATAGCCGTTACATCTCAGTTTCACAATCTTTGTTACAATACTGACCTTCCTAGCCTTTTACAATGTCAAAATTATAGTGAGCTCGAGCATAGGAATAAAATCTTAAATCAAAATAAATAATTTGTTTCTTTAGGTCTGATAGACCAATGTTTGGTCTCAGCGGACATTAACCATCATCATCATCATCAACATATTAATATTTTAATAGATTTTAATATTATTATTTAAATATTATTTTTCAAGAACTAGTAATATTTGGTTTCAATAAATTAATTTAAATATTATTTCTCAAAAACTAGTCGTTTAATGTAGCCATTACCTATTAATATTTTTAATAAATTAATGAAATGATATCATTATTTAAATATTTTTTCAAAAACTAGCCGTTTAATATAGCCATTACGTATTAATATTTTAATAAATTAATAAACTAATAACATTATTTAAATATTAATTTTCAAGAACTAGTAATATTTGGTTTTAATAAATTAATTTAAATATTTTTTTCAAAAACTAGCCATTTAATATAGCCGTTGCCTATTAATATTTTTAATAAATTAATGAAATAATATTATTATTTAAATATTTTTTTCAAAAACTAACCGTTTAATATAGTTGTTACTTAATAATATTTGTTTTTAATATATTAATAAATTAATATTATAATTTAAACAATATTATTCAAATATAGCCATTACTTGAAATTATCTCTCTACGTTGCTCTCTATTCAAGCCTTTGCCATGGTCTGCCTCTTCATCTGGTCGTGATGATGAATAAGGAAAATTTTAAGAACCCCCCTAAATTTACATGTATAATAAATGGGCGAATCTCCATGGTATATAGGAAAAATGGAAGGCGATTTTATCAATAATATGATATGTATATATAATTTTTTGGCGAATCTCTCACCAGGCATGGCGAATATTTTACTCAATTATAAAATCTTGTGTTTATTGAATACACAAATGAAATCATTGCATTTCTTTAAAATATCTTTTGAAATCAAAATTACCGAAATTACATATCAATAACCTAGTGGGTGTAGGATAAAATTCACCCGTGCCATTCACAGAAAGCATGAGAAAAAACCTAATACTATATATAAAACTAAGAAAAATTCAAATTCATCACTTCTAGGGACCTAGAAACCACCCTGCCAATACACAAGTATGTTCCTGTTTGCAATTAGAAAAATTACCTAAATTACAATATGTTTAATCCAGCATATGTTGGAAAGTTATAGAAGGATGACTAGTGCAATCAATCCATTCCTTTTAGCCCTGGATTTGTTTCAGTTTAAAATAGAAGTATACAAATATACTTGTCCAATGTTTATGCTTTAACCATTCACCTTAAGATGTTTTTACAATATAATTTCCTAAGTCTATTTAATATCTTCATTATCATAAACCAACCTATATCCATCTTAACTCCACATCTACCACTCTAAGGGGGATGAAATCTATTTATCCCTCTGAGCACTTGGTAGACCCAGAATTAAGATGGATTTAAGATGATAGAATTTCCCCTTTAAATAGTCTGTGCTCACATGAATACCATGGTATTACCATGGGTCAATACCATGGGTTATCATAAACCTGGAGCTTAAAAATCACTATTAGTAATTTATAAAAATTAATAAAATTAATAGTTGATTTTTATTTTGTTTTTTATTTTAACCAAGCTAAAATGTTTAACATACATTAAATTACAACATCCATTTTTACTCTTGATCGGATCAAATATTTTTTCACTCCATGCTAGTTTTCATATCATGATATTTGATACCTCTCGGGGGTTAGTAGATCCAGAGTAAAGATGGATCTATGCTAGTTTAATTCCCCCATTTAAATAGGCTACAGTGAATACCATGGGTCAATACCACGTGCCATTTTGGTGAATACCATGGGTCAATACGATGTGCCATTTTTATTTTTATTAATACTAGTATTAGGGTTAATAATGTTTTTTTTGCATGGTATTAATAACAATATAGTCCATGGTATTTGTCCCATAGTATTTTGCCCATAGATTTCACCTAAATATAACGCATTTTTTGTGTGTTCATAAATATAAGGTGACTTATGGAGTAAATATAAAAAATGTTTTATTTGTGTACCATACTTGTCGTTTATTTATATTTTTATTAATTTACCATACCTCTTTTACAAATATGGTATTTGGCCCATAGGATTCACTTAAATAAAACCTCTTTCTTGAGCCCTCATAAATAGAACGAGGGTTATGGACTAAATATAAAAAGAAGTTTTATTTATTTACCATGCGTCTAGTTTATTTATATTTTTATTTATTTACCATACCTTTTGAGTAAGTATAAAAAGACGTTTTATTTATTTACCATACCTCCACTTATATTTTTATTTGTTTACACCCTTGCATGTATATAAGGTGACTTATGGAGTAAATATAAAAAATGTTTTATTTATTTACCATACCTCTCATTTATTTATACTTTTATTAATTTACCATACCTCTTTTATAAATATGGTATTTGGGCCTTTGGCCCATAGGATTCACTTAAATAAAACCTATTCTTGAAAATGGGCGAATGAATTCACTTAAATGAAACCTATTCTTGAAAATGGGCGAATGGAAGGTTGTAACTCCTAATTTCAAGGGCTAAATTTACTTTTTTTACCCTCTCCCTTAAAATAAGGTGGGCTATTTGAGGTGATTTGTAAAAATGTACTATGATACAAAATATTCGCCCGCTAAAAATTTAAAACCCCTTAATTTCGCCCCAAAGGGCGAACATTCACCCCTAAAATTTCTATGATGATGAACCACACTTGTTGGTTCAAAACGCGTCAGCAAAAAAAAAATTCTCTCATGTGATTTCTATCGAAAGACTTTGTTTAATTCATTATGGATCACATAAGCTTGAATACAGAAAATACATGCAATATGTTGTTGAGTGGTTGCCTCCAAAAAAATAAACCATTTACAAGCTCCAAGTTCTACTAATATATCTATATAGGCGTTACTCTAATATATTACCTTGATTAGGGCAGAGAATTGAACCAATGACTTCACATCAAGGAGTGTCTTAAGAGAGCATCCGATCACCGTCTATCCAAGACGTCATGGACATAGTCAATGTGATTTTTAAATAAAAAAAAAGAAAATAAAATTGAGCCTTAACTCAATTGTTAGACTTAGAGTTCTTGAGGTTGTGTCTCTACCCCTTTTTCCCTTACATAATGAAATATGCAACATAATTAATTGGTGGGTCTAGGAGTTGGTTCTCCTCTTATAGAATGACGGGATTGGCAAGAGTGCCCCTAATTTGCTTGACATGAATTTCCCTTTAAAGATTCTTAATGCATGCAATGTGTCTTCATAGAGAACTTGGGCTCCTTCCATTCCCTGGCTACCATAGCTTAGGTCATCCAAAATGTCTTTGTAGTCACATAGAACTTTGTATCTCAGGTTTGTGAGTAGTTGGTGTTTGATACCCAATCTTTAACCTCTGCTAAAATACGATTCTTTGATATAGAATTACACTCTTTTTCCATTTTCTTCTCCACGTTTATCATCAACTGTTGCACCTCCCCTGAAACCAGGACCCATTCTACATTGCCCTCACTTCCCCTCTCATCCCACCCCCGTGATATTGCCCCCTCTACTTTTCACTAACGTGCTCCAAGGATGCAAAGACCATAATAGAGATTTCACCTAGGACAACAAAAATTCATTATGTGCTATGAAACTACCCCTAATTTGGAATAAAGACATAGTGCTTTATTGTAATGGCTAGTGTGCTCTTTGTGCATTCCAATGCTTAGAGATATGAATCATTAGAAGAAGTCACCCACTTTGCAACTTTGCCATACAAAAATCTTAAAATAGAAACAAGGGAACAAATAGAAGCCGTGGATAGATATGCCACCACCTTATCTGTTCGTCATCTAATATAGGGGTGGTCACTAGTGTCTACTCCTCCCACCTTCCATTATTGCTTTGAAGCTCCTCGTCTAGAACTCATGCTTGTCATTCCTTGTGCCTACAACCCTTATGATAGTCAACAATCATAGCTAGATAATAGCTAAGCAAACTCTAGAAGTTTCATCTCGATGCATACTATCACTCATCTGGAAAGGTGCTCACCCTTCCCCACCTTGCTATATCTTGTGCTAAGACTTTCTCCACATGCTGGAAAAAGTCCAACGAGCTATATGCAAAGGGACAAATAAACATCGCATACAAACCATCTTGTTTTAGGTAATAAATTATTAATTTTTATGATATAAAAAATACATTATTAAAATAAATTAAACAACAGCTACATAATGGCTAGTACCTGCCACTCAGCTTAAATATAACTTCATTAAACTAAAAAATAATGAAAACAAATATTTTATCACAAAAATAAAACAACTAATAAAGTATTGTATTGTTTTTTTTTCCAAAGGAAAAAACGAAACTTTTTATTAAGACAATAAAAAGTTTACATTGCATATGCTGACGCATCTCTGTTCATACTGTGTGACTATTTTGTCTGTTTTACAAAAATACATTTTCTGCCTTTTGCTTGAGACCAGTTTCCCTTAAGAGGCAAAACTGTCAATCTGATTCATCTTTTTTGCTTGTTTTGTCCGGAACTGAGGTTCCCTTTGTCTAAAAAGCTTGAAACTAAAGACTGTCCAAAAAAAACCGGGTCTCCTCAACAGGGAGGAAAACAACCCGTTACATAAACATACATATTATATAAACTGTCATATTACCATAGCTTAAAAAGTCTTAATATTTTCCAGAAGTGAAAATTTTAGATTTTGATATGAAAAAGAAACAGAAAAACGCTGCCAGAAGTTCAGAAAAGTTGATCATGAGGAGGCTGTTCGGATCTGCTGATTTGACCTTGATTTTCCTCTAAGATTTTCCAGCTACCCAAATCCTGCTGCAGACCTTCTTTAGAAAGCTTGTCGGCTGTATCATTCCTTTCCCTGAAAATGTGACATAGAGAGAAGCTGTTAAAATATGATTTTAATATCTGAGTTTCCTCCAGAATTTGTTTTAAGATTTGATTACTGCATGTGCTTTGACCGTTTACCCATCTGATCACATTTAGGGAGTCTCCGAAGATCTGAATTGTGAGAGTGTTCCTTTGAATAAGCCAGCATAGAAGGAATTTCAAGGCGAGCATTTCTGCATAGTTGTTTGAACCTGTTCCTAAACCTACAGAAGCTTTAAGGATGTGGTTTGAATTTTCGTATATGACTAGGCCTGCTCCTGCTTTATTGTTTTGAGATGCTCCGTCGAAAAAAGCCCAAGGGATTCCTTCTGTTATATGAACTTCTGAGACGCTTCTTTGAGGATGGGTTTCCTTAGGTTCTGGAATACTAGAAAAGATAGAAATGCTTTGGATTGCTGTGATGGTCACTGGGGTTTCCTTGTCCTGGAAGATGCTCCTGTTCCTAGCGATCCATACCCCCCAGCTGATGATTAAAGGTAGATTGCGCATGTTTCCATTTGGATATAATTGCCACCACTTCTTCCATGCCTCTTGCACATTTTCACCTTCCCATTCTAGCTTTTTGTTCAGGAGATTTCCTGCCTCTCCCCAAATCTTAAGAGTTTCTGGGCACTTGAGGAAGAGGTGATTTATGGATTCAGCTTCCAATTTGCATAGAGTGCATCTCCCAGGCCCGTACATATATCTGGACTGCAGAATGTCCCAAGTTGGGACTTTACTTTTTAGAATGCACCAGAAAAGGATTTTTGACTTTGGAGGGCTTTTAAGTTTCCATAGCTGTTTCGGCCACCATTCCGGAGCTCCCCATCCTTTCCTAGACATGAGGAATTTGTAACCACTCTTTGGTGCATATTCCCCCGAGTCTGCATGCGCCCATATTAACTCATCCTGGCTGTTATTCAGTCTCACATTGGATCTGGAAAGTTCCTGGATAAAAGCTCTCCATTCGTTCCTCCATCTATGCTCTAATTCTAGATCTTCTTCACTCTTCCATGCTTGTCCCCAAATGGTTGAATGTCCCGTTTTTTCCACTTGGCTTAAAAAGAGTATACCTTTATCTTCTAAATGCTGAGCTAGACCAGGAGGGAGGACATAGTTTTCATTGCAGCCTACCCAAGGATCCTTCCCTATCTTTACCTTTTCTCCATTCCCAACCTTCCATGCAAGACCTTGCTCTATCACCTTAAAAGACTCCACTGTTGCTTTCCATATTACAGAGACATTCTTTTTGTTCTTGTCTGGGTTCCTGATCCACTCTTCTAATGGAGTTGGGTCAATATATTTTCTTTTTACCGTTCTTGTCCAGAGATTTTCCATCTTAATAAGTCTCCACCCTGATTTGGCTGCCAATGAGAGACTGAAATCAGGGAGGCTTTTTATCCCCCAACCACCCCAGTCTTTTGGCCTCGCCACTTTCTCCCAGGCAACCCAAGGTAGAACCGTGTTTTCTTTTGATCCTGCCCATAAAAATCTGCTACAAATTCTCCTTATTTTCTCCAATACTCCTTTTGGAACCCATGTTAAAGCTGCCCAGAAGACTGGTATGGCTAGTAACACAGATTTTATTAGCGTCAGTCTCCCTGCTCTGGATAGCCATTTGAAACTCCAGTGGTTTATTTTTGCTTCAATTTTTGCAATTAACCAAGACCAGTCCTCTTTCCTGTATGCGTTCGGCTTCAACCAGAATCCTAAATACTTAAACGGGGAATCCATATTGCACATTCCATAAGGGAAGAAAGAGTTGAACTGAGCTTTTTCTTGTCTGTTTAGGCCTTCCTCTATAATCTGAGATTTCCTGGGGTTAATCTGCATTCCAGTTGCTTTCAGAAAAAGGTCAAAAATGTTTTTTAATTCCTTAAGTTCATTTGTGGCACCATTTGTAAAAACCAAAATGTCGTCTACAAAGAGAAGGTGAGATATGTGCATATTTACCGCTGCCTCGATACCTTTTACCTTACCTTCCCTTTTGGCTTTTTGAATCAGCTGGCTTAAGCCTTCAGCGACTAAGAGAAATAACAGAGGGGACAGGGGGCATCCTTGCCTCAAACCTCTCTGTCCTTTAAAGAAGGGGGTGGCTGCGCCATTGATGAGGATTGCATAGCTGACATCTGTGATACACCCCATAATCCATCTGATAAAGTCCACTTTGAATCCTAGGTGCGTTAAGAGCAGACGAATATATATCCAATTTATCCTATCATATGCTTTTGATAAGTCTATTTTGATGACTGCACCCTTCTTGTTTTTCTGCTTTACACTATGAAGGACCTCCTGTGCCACGCCAATTGCTTCATGTATTTGCCTTCCGTTCAAGAACCCAAATTGTTCAGGTGAGATATGCCTTGATAGGATTGGTTTGATTCTGAGTGCAATCACTTTTGCAATTATTTTATAAATGCTGTTGCATAAAGAGATAGGTCTGAAATCCTCAAAAGATTCCGGAGCTTCCTTTTTTGGAATGAGAGCTATGAAAGTTGCATTGAAAGGACTGTAGATTTCTCCATTCTTTCTTGACTCCTCTACTACTTCTGTGATTTCTTCTCCTATCTGCTCAAAAAAATGTAGGAAGATCTCTACTGTCCAACCGTCCGGTCCGGGGCTCTTCTCTTTTGCCATAGATTTAATGACACTTTCCACCTCCTCCTTCGTAACAGGGTCCATTAATTGTTCCGCTTCTTCCTCCTCCACATATCTATGGAAGCATTGCGCTGTTTGAATGACCTCCGCAATGGTGATCTCACCATTGTCTTTAAATAAAGATTGGAAGTGATTCTGCCCAAGAGCTGATAAGGCTTCAAACGTCTTAGCCTCCCCTCCTTCTTCATTTTTTAAGTTCCAGATGGTATTTGCACTCTTCCTCCCTTTTGCATAGTTATGGAAGAAGCTTGTGTTTTCGTCCCCTGCTTTGAGCCAGATTGCTCTACTCTTGAGTCTCCATTCCTCCTCCTTTGCCAGCAGAATTTGATTCTTGTGCTTCTCCAGGGCTAATATTTTCCCTTTAGATTCCTGTGTCGCATAGCCATCCGCCTCTATGCTTTCAAGCTTTTGAAGGTCCTCATTTATCCTAGATATTTCCTCAGTCTGCTTTGCTTTTCTGTCCTTTGCCCATGAGATTGTTGCCTTCTTCAGTCTTTTGAGATTTTCCATGAACAAGAGTCCTTTATTCTCTTGTGATCTTCTGTCTGGGTGTATCCAAATTTCTTTGAAGAGTTTATTGAAAGATTCTTCTTGGAGCCAGGAAGCATTAAATTTGAAAGGGGCAGGAGGTTTTGGGGGAATTTTGGAGAGCTCAAGGTAGATTGGGAAATGATCCGAAGGTCCCCCTTCTTCAACCCATTGCCTAAATAAAGGAATCATAGCTGATAAGTCCTCATTGAGTAAGAAGCGGTCTAGTCTCTTCGCCACCCTTGCTTCTCCTACTCTTCTATTCCTCCAAGTCGGCTTTAGCTTGATGAGATTAGCTTCTATCAGATTATTTGATGCTAATAGATTCTGGAAAAAATCTGTTTGCGGATCCTCTCTTGCAGCTGGACCCCAAGCCTCCGCTCTTCCTAATGAGAAATTTAGATCGCCACCCAACACCATGTATTTACTCTTCATAAGCGAGTTCGCCATCAATCCGTTCCAGAATGGTATCCTTCCCTGGCATGGACCATATATATTTAGGATAGTTAGAGGAAAATCGAATTCTGTAGTCTGGCATTCAAGTCCCATCACCTGCTTCATTCCCCATTGGTTTCTGAGCTTGATTCTCCCTTCTCTGTATCCTACAGCCAAACCTCCTGAGTGACCATCTGAGTCCAAGGCTGTAAATTTCCACCCTGTAAGAAGAGCATTTAGCATTGTTTCGATTTCCACTCCATTCCCCAGGGTCTCCTGTAGAAGGAGGACATCCGCCTTGGAGTTCATAACCATCTCCCTAAGAGCCAGTTTTTTGGGTTTACTGGCTAAACCCCTACAGTTCCATGAGGTTATGATCATTTTAGTGCAGATTCGGGGCCTTGCACCGCTCTAAGTGCCCCTGTAATAGACTGTTGCTTCCCGTCTGCCACATCGAATTTTGCCTTAACTTGGGCCATGGAGAGATTAGATTTTCTTCCCCTTTTTTTCCTGGGCTGACTCTGAGGGATGGATGGTTCAATGCCTCCCATCGATGACATGGGAACAGGTTTATTATCCTGAGAGCGGAGATTATAAGGGCATATAGGTTGCTGGGCCGGAGAGGAAGGTTCAGGGCAGCACCCATCACAATTCAGATCTAGGGAGGGGATAGCGGCTGAAATAATTTCAATACAGTTTTCCAAATTACAATCGTCCAGATTTGCATTTTTAACATTTTTTCCAGAAAGGGAGATTTTAGTGAGAGGATCAGGGGCCAGACATTCATCCAAACATTCATCTTTATTTTCTATATTAAAAAAAGGAGAATGTTTTGGATCTAAGCTCGTACCCTTTGGATCCTCGACTGGGCTTGGGTTTGAGCTCGGAGGTGCATCTTCAGGGCTCTCCTTTGCGGTCCCGTGTTCCGTTTCTTCTTCTGCCAATTTACTCGGAGATTCCTGAAACTCTGCGCTCTGGTACTGCCTCCCCTGCTGCGTGTCTAAATCCATAATTTCATCTTCCTGATCCTCTGAAATCTCCTTGTTTTTTCGAACCTGGAAGTGCCTATTATCTTTTTCTGGCCTCGCCCTCGTTCTCTGGAACCTCCTCCACCGCCTGCCTAAGGGGCATTCCTTAGCCAAGTGCCCATACTCATGGCATCTATGGCAACGGAAAGGCAGAAATTCGTAGTCCAAAATTTGTTCGAAGACATATTCTTTATATTGGAGATTTATCTTCTCTGCTAATCCTCCGCTTGGATTAAGGCTGACGAGAATCCGTGCCATTGCTCTGTTGTGCGTTTCCTGGAAGGACATGTCTGCCTCCAAGTATGTGCCCAACCTGTTCCCAATCGCCTTGAAGACCGACTCGACCCAGAGGAACGATGGTAACCCGGGTGCTCTTACCCAAACCGGGAAGACATCAGCTTTTTCATGGGCTGCATCGAACAGAGGGCTCCATTTTTTGAACAGCACCGGAATGTTTCCGAGTGTCCAATTTCTCTTCAGCACCCACTCTGCTGCCCCTTTATTTTCAAAACGCACCGAGAACCATCCTTTTGCTAAAGTCAAAACCCTGAAGTCTCTGATTAGGTCAGATTGCCAGTTCTGCTTCCCCCAGGTTTGGATGAAATCAGATGAGAATTTCTTGCCCCTTGCTCTGCCGACCAGTGTGCATTCTGCTACCTCCAGCGCCTCTTCGATTTGCACATCCATGCCCAACACCAGGTTCCCTTCTACCTCCTGGGATTTTATCAATCTCTGTTTTTTCCTTTGCCCCCCTGTATTTTTTGTTCCTCTGGCAGTGTCTCTTAAAACCTCATTCTCCTCCTGCCCTCTTTGGGATCCCGGTCCGGTGGACAGGGGCAGAGATCTTGACTCCGGAGTGGCCTCTACCGAGGTGTTTAAAGAAAAATTGAGGGGCTCAAGGTGTGATTGATTTATTACCTGAAAACCCTGGACTGCTCGGTTGTCTTCCCCCCTTGGATCCTGGTAATCTTCAAAACCCTGATCCTTCCGCCCGACTTCCTTTGGACTATTTGTACCCTTTGCAATGGAGACCCTTGTGACTGGTGCAATCCTTCCCGCATCGCCTTCGGGACTTTGCCCTAGCTTCGACCCAAGATTGACTATGTCTTCTAAACCGCCAGAGAGGATCGGACCTGCGAACCCGAGTTTCCCTTTGCTGCCGTAATGTGGTTTGAGAAGACCTGCATGTGGGTCTTCCTTGCTCAGCCTTTGGATCTGTTGCAAGAACTTACCCCCCTGCTGCACCACTGCCGTTCCTTCCAACTCCTTGGGCGAATTTGTGAGGGTTTGGTTCGATCTTTTGGATTCCGGAAAAAACGGAGGAGAAACTAGGGTTTCCACCGTTCCAAAATAACGCTCTATGTTCTGTGCGGTTGGATCTTTCCCCCAGACGGAGAGAATGTCCTCCATGGCTGGGTCTAAGTCAATGCTCTCGTCTGAGTTAACCATGGTTACTATCACTGATCACAGGTTGCTTGTCGGCTATCGAGATCGGAGAAAGTGCTGTCCGTTTGTTCCTGTTCCCTTTTTCCCCTGTGGTAAATGGCCTTCAAGGTTTACTGTTACTGAACCCTCCAGGTGTCTTTTGCACGACGTCCTCAACCTCCACCTGCCGTCCCCCTGACGCTCTTTACCGGTGCGGACGAACGACCACTGCCTCCTTCCCTTCCATAGCTATTGGGCCCTAGGCCTCGGCCCTACGGCCCTAGGTCCAGCACTACGCCAGCTGCCAAACCCTTCCTTCTTCGGTCGCCATCGCTCCTGCCAGTTTCAAAGTATTGTATTGTTGAATACCATTACAAAAAAAATAAATTAAAAAAATGATTAACTAATATTTTTTATATTAACATATATACACTAATATATATGTTTGTTTGTCCATGGGTCTTGGATAGAGGGTGATGGTTCAATCCCCCACCCCAATTGTGATGATATATTGGATATGGTGAAGATGTCTCGCGAAGTTTACAATCTATATATATATATATATTTTTTTTTATAATTAAATTTATTAAATTATGTTTTTAATATAATAATGAGTGATGTTTTTAATTTAGATTATAAAGTTGATGTTAGTGGTTCAATTCCCCACCTTAATTGGTGTGATATATTAGACATGATGAAAATGTAGGGAGTTGTCTACAAAGGAATTGCCCGGATGGTCAAAAGTGGTTGGAATCTGGGCAAAAAAATTTCAAAATTTTTTGTAGAGGCAATTTTTGAATCGTGTTTTTGATGGTGGAAATGGATTCAGCACCATCAAAAACATCTAAGACACCTACAATTTTGAAGTTTAACAACTATAACTTGGATTTACAAAAATCCTTGCTGGATTTTCTCTAAATATGACCGGAATTTCCATAACTTTCCGGGCAACTCTTCCACCTCGTTAAACTACCAAGTTTACTATATATATATATATTATTATTATTAATATATATATTGTTTATAATTAAATTTATTAAAATATGTTTTTAATATAATAATGAGTCATGTTTTTAATTTAGATTATAAAGTTCACTAATTTCCACTTACTTGTTTATCATTTGGAAAATAAAAATAAAAAAGATTAAATTAAAAATAAAATAAAATTAAAAACAAAAAAATTAATAACTCACAGAATGGAAATTACTTACTAAAATGCTCATAATAAAACCTCCATCACTTTACAAATAAATACATTTAATAATAAAAAACATAAAACCTCAATCACCTTACAAATAAATACATTTAATAATAATAAAAATAACAAAAATTGAATCATAAAAAAAATTACAAATAATTTTTTTTTTTTGGGTTAAGCTAATACATGGTCAAAACAAAATTGCTATGCCAAACTTAATGTGAATTGCGTAATACACACCTAATTGTGTTGGGCAAGCATCTCATAATAATTATTAGTAAAATTGCAATTATTTATTTATTTGTTATATCAAAAACTTTTCGGAGGCAGACGAACAGAAAACAGGCGTTGATGGGATTCGAGATATATGGCCGTCGAAGGCGGAGTAGAGAATAGACATCACTACAATCGGAAGGAAAATTCGAATGCAAACCTATTTAGAAAATCCCAGGGGTAAAAGTATGATTCCAGACTGTGCGAAATTGATGATGTCAGGAAATATCATGCTGTTAGAAAAATCACAAATACATTTCAATAATTTCAGAATTGTATTTCAAAATTTACACAATTTACACATCTTATGTACAGATCAGTTTCAAGGCAGATTTCGAACTGGAAACAGACCAGGTCGTTGAAGGTATATTGAAACCAACAGGTAGAGCGGTCTTATTGTCTTGTATTATCTACGTTTGATAAACTCATGTCTTAGCGCTCTGGAAATAGAATGTTATGATTAGATTAAAATTTATTCTTATATAACTAGTCCATTCCTGTAGACGTCGATGTTCTACCAGTATTTAGAAGAGCTTTGAGGATAACGATGAAATTTCTCTGGCAGGGTTCTAAATCGTTCCACATATGATCAGATGGTGTGTCCGCGAAGTTTTTAACAAAGCCCTAGAGAGAGATTGTAAGAGATTGCTGTTTAGAACTGTAGTTGGAACTAGGCCGCTAAATCTTGGATGAGATAAACTCTTAGGAGTAGTGTATTGTCTGAACATTTGATGCATATTCAGTGTTTTTTTTGTGAACGTGGTGCATAACCCAAGTTTTATCTGAAATAGAGGTCTTCGGTGGTTGTCCCTAAACCCTGGGAAGTGGGGTGTTTGTGTAATAGAGTGAAAATGGCGAGGCAGCATAACCCATCGTCAAAAGTGAAAAAGTTTGGTTGGGAAGGTTTACATCTTTGGAATCTCAAGTTGAAATGAATAGATAGATAGGGATCTTGAGGGACATGTTGATGGCGTGATCGTTATTCACTCCGAATTGACAGTAGTGGAAGCACGGGATTCAAAATTTTTAGCTAGTGCAGTCCTAAGTTTGGGGGACACACAACTACTGCAAATTTCATATGCAAAAACATCAAAGGATGGTTGGGATGCCCTTATGAAGACATATGATTTGAAAATTACAACATCTAGACTTCTTTCCAAGAGAGATTCTGATGCAGGAACATCGGTGAAAATAAGTGTTCCAAAGAGTGTTGCGAGTAAATTTCAATTTGAATTGACTGGAAGTAAGTTGCAGTTGGAAGATCTGCAGAGTTAAGCTGTGGAATGTGGAAGACCTGTAATGTCCAATACGGTCACGAGCCTGGAACTATGGAGGGACTTGATTTCAACCATGGAGTTTTTGACGGAATGTGTCATATACTCTAGCAAGTATTTTGCCATGTTTTACACAAATCCTATTTTCATTACTCAGATACAATTGAATATTTCTGGTACAAATCAAGACTAAGCTTGCCCCAAAGAACCACAGCGGATATAGAACAATGGTTACTGCTCAGGATCATGCTGATCTATAAAGACACCCTAGAATAGCTTTCAGACTTGGACATTAAGTCTAGAGGACAAGAAGGTGCTGAGGAAGAAGAATGGATTCCGAATGGCACTGATGATTTCTTCCCTTGGTTGGAGTTTCATTTATAATGAAAGAGGCTCTCTCATTGAAAGCTAAAACTGGATGATTTTCTGGTTCAACAGGATGTAGGCTGCAATTGCTCCTAGTTTATGCAAACAAAATATATGGCATCTTCATCTGCTTGTTGTGAAGCTATCTAGTTTTGCAAGTTGATTATCGAATTGACCGATCAGTTGTTGGAGCCCATTGTTGTTTACTATGATAATCAAAGTTGCGTTGGGTTCTTTGAGAATCCAGTTTTTCATGATTGCTTCAAGCATATTGATATCTGATACAGTTTGCTGAGAGGCTGACTTCAGAAGGGACTTTTAGTGTTGGGCTACTTTTTAACAGATTTAAAAGTGTCGAATATGTTGACAAAACTCCCTATCTAAGGGGAAGTTTGAGATACTGAGGGAGAAGCTGAGGTTATTGGAGAACACCTTCCTCACAAAGAGGGGAGTGTTAGACTACCTATTGCTTGAAGCTGTTCACCTTCACTCTGTGCGATCAACAATAGAAGTTCACTTTTAATCATGGCGAGTAGTGCTGCATTGGCAAAGGAGGATGCACACTAGTGTTCCTCACGAGAGTGAGTTGGTTTTTTGTCCATCTTCATTCTCTATTTTTTGTTTGTAGTAGTTGCTGTGCATTTAGTAGGTAGGGTTCACTAGCCTAGGTGGGCGCTTTGATGCTAGAGTAATGGAGTGTTGTACATGCTGGTGCTTACATTATAATACGAGTGCTTTGATGGCAAGAATTACCTGTAGGTGGGGTACACTTCTCCATATGTGTATTCAATACTAAGAGGTGCATACCTCTCCTTAATACTCATTCAATGTTTGGTGCCGTCCTCCTTGATCACCTTTACTCCTTAAAGGCATAGTAGTTTGTGGGCATTAATTACCCATGAGGGTACATTCCTTGAGGCCATTTGTGGCCACCTTGTAACCTCCTTTTCCTCACCTTATAAAATGAGAAGAGGACACATTGATTTTTTAGTGAATTTGAGTGCCTTTCTTTATCACCGTGACAGCTAGTTTATGGCAGTCTGTGTGCTAACAACTGCTGTAATTTTTGAGTATCAGAATATTATGTGATTGTTGATTGGAGTTTGTCCCTATTGTCTCAATTTCCAGATTGTAGGTTTTATGTAGAGTTCGGTTCTTTTTATTTATATTTTGAATTACGCATATAGTTAGTGTTTGCACTGTTGGATTTACCTTCACAAAGTTTCAGTATATACTAATCTTGTTGAGAATTATACCTTGGATAGCTTGTTAAAATTGTAGCTTGAATAGGTGTCTCCGCATAGGCCTTGTGTCCAGGCATGCAGAAGATATCTTGAAAATATACTTATTTCGACATTTTTTAATTCTTCCTAAGTCTAAACTTAGGAAAAACAGGATAATTGATTTATTTAGTTATTATTGGCTTTTTGTAACCAAGATTTCTAAAGTTTATAACTTTGGAAATTAATATTTCCATTTGACAAAATCAAAGAAAGTGATAAGATCAAATTTTGGCCTTTGATATTTTTTTTGAAGATCTCAAGCAGGAAATAGGGTTATGAGAGAAATTGTAAATGGTTGGAATGAGTGGGTGAAGGACACATTAGAGATCACATCTTGTGAGAAAGAAGAGGGCTGGTTTGGGTGAGAAGAAGGAAGGTCGAGTAGTTGAGAGAAGGGGTCATAGCCTAGGCGTAAGCAACGAGAGAGGGGCCGGACCCTAGGCCGTATTTGTAGGAGATAGAGGCTGAGTATTGGTGCCGAGTTTTCTATTGGAGGAGAGGCCGAACCTTGGGCTATGATCTATTGAAGAAAGGGGCCATACTCTACTGGAGAGAGGCTGTAATTTGGTTGTTCTTGGCTGTACATTCTTTGGATCTATTGCTATAATTATTTCCTGAGTATTTTCTTTGAAGCCTAATAAAATCTCTCTTTGCTGTTTTTTCCCCACATTGGTGTTTTCTAGGGTAAAAGTTGTGTAAAAATTTATGTGCTTGGATTTCTTGCTTTTGTTGTGCATAATTTGTTAGAAGCTCAACTGTGTTAATTGTGCATAGATTTCAAATCTTTTTTTCTTCTTCAGGGTTTTCAGTAAAAATAAATTTATGGCTATAAAAAATTATTGGCATATTAATCGTTTGGCTGGGCTTAGAGAAACTAACATGGTATTAGAGCAAAGGCTTTGAAAGAAATTCAAGCATTGCATAGGTTCAAGCTCAAAGGAGTTCGTGGTCTTTCTAGGGTTTTTGGTAAATGATAATTTAAGGGTTTGATTCACCATGGAAACTAGTGTCAAGTATGAAGACAAGTTAGAAGGAGCCTCAAACTATCTTTAGTGGAAAGTTCGGATCACAACTGTTCTCAAGGAGAACAAGTTGTGGAGCTTTGCTAACTCCATAGTGGTTGTGCCAGTGTCAAATCTTGTTGCCCTAGATCTCCATGAGGTGAAAGAAGCAAGGGCACAGAGGATCATCTTGGACGGGGTGAAAGATCACCTGATCCCCCATCTTTCTGAGAAAAATACAACCAAAGCAATGTGGGTTGCACTCGCTAAACTGTGCCAGAGTGATAACCATAACTGGAAGATGGTGCTAAAGGATAAGCTCTATGACACCAAGATGTCCAAGGGAGAGAACATGGCTTCCAACCTTACTATGCTCACACAGGTTTGAGATGAGATGGCTGCTGTAGGGGAGATAGTCCCTGAATTTGAATTGGTGCATATAGTCTTGAATGGCTTTACAAAGCAATGGGATGTATTTGTAAAATGCATTGTGGGATGAGAGCATCTTCCCACTTGGGAAAGGTCGTGGGATGATTTCACATAGGAGGAGATCCAAGAAAGGTCTCAGCGTGGAAACCAAAAGAAGGGTGAGGAGGAAGATAACTTGGCCCTAACTTCTAAGGGCAAGGGAAATGCCAATAAAGGCTCCACTGAAGGAGATACCTAGAAGGGCAATAAAAAGAAGTTCAATGCTAGCAAAGTGAAATGCTTTGCTTATCACCAGCTAGGGCATTTTGCTAACCAGTGCCCTACGAAGTTTTCAATAGTTATAATTTTAGAAAGGATCCGAGCTGGGGCTTTGAATTCTTTAGGTGGTGGTTTTTTTGGTTGACCACAAAACATATTCCATGGAAACTGGTGGTTTATGGTTTACCACTTACCAATCTGCTTTGAATAAGATTCTACAAATAACATGGTTGCGTAGAGCTTGTCAATTCCTTTCCAACAATATATTCTACTAAAGAAAACTCCTCCCGGATGAGAAGTTATTGCCAGTTGAAAATCAACCCTAGTTTGGGACAAATTGCAATGGCAAATTATAGGGCCAAAGCCAAATTATTAAAAGATTAAATAGAGGGCAAGTTTTGGGCACATCCACCGTAGACAGAACAAATCAATGGCTGAGATTGCACAAAGATGCGCACTATTTAATGCTGTTAAAGGGCATGCGTGTTCAGAGTAGATCAATGGTGCCTCCAACAAGTCAACAGTCAGATGAAGGCAAAGTAGCATGATGTTTAGCCGATTATCAGAATCAGTCAAGTGTCAACACGTGGCTACATTTTATTGCATGATGATTTGGAGCTTGTTGACGTTAGCGCACTAACATGGCGCCACTAGGGGCTGCCACGTGGTAGTGACCAATGGCATTTCAGATTGACAATAAGGTTGAAACTAGGTGACATGTGGTGCCCCTCTCGGGCTGGCGCATGGATCATTGACATGATGATGTCATCAATGGATCGACCAAAGACCCTAAGCTCTAGGTCATATGAGTCAATTGTATGGGAACGTTGGCCTAGTTATATAATTGGTTAAAGCTTAGGATTAAGCACCAAGTCCAATGGTTGGCTTTGTGACCGTGGGTCCACTTGTGGTGTATATATATACATATGCTGGAACTCCAGTGTAACTATGAAACTACAAATGAAATCAATCTTCTGGCTTATGCTCTGAGGTTCGATTTGGTCAAATTGTTACATGCAGTGGTTAATTTTTTTTTGGTTGTAGAGGTTCAATTCAGACGAATTGTTATAGGCTGTGGTTAAATTATTTTTTGGTTGTGGTGGTTCCATTCAAATGAATTGCTACATGCGGTGGTTCCATTCAAATGAATTGCTACATGCGGTGGTTAAATTTTTGTTGCAGAGGTTCCATTTGGATGAATTGTTATAGGCATCACACAATATGTAAGTATCTCGATGTATTGCCACAGAAGCTATGGTGACCCTGTAGAATGAGGCCACCATAGTGGAGAGTTTACGGTGGCCACGGTGACCCTGTAGGGTGAGGCCAACACAAGTATTCCCCTACAAAGCCACGAGATATTAGAAGGGTAAAACTGCCACGATGTAGACGTTATAGCAGCACGAGGCCACGAAGGTTGCTAGGGTAGACACACTATGATTGGCCACCATGTTGGGTCGTCACCTCTTGGCGTACACATCAAAATTGATTTTTGAATATGGTATAACAAGCAACATAAAATAGAGCAATTAGTATTGAATGCAATGTGGGCACCGGTGGTCACAGGTTTGACCCTTGGTAGTGAACAAGTCTGATTGTTTTTTAATTTTATTTTATTGCCATTTTGTAGAATGATTTGTAGAATTTGGCAATTCCATATAAGGGCGCTCAGAAGTGTTCCTTTTATAGAACATTTAATTAAATACCAAACATCAGTAGTGACCTTGTAAGGAAGGGATACTTGGAACGCGTGTCGTTTACTAGAAAAGACCAGAATTAAAGTTGAGAGAAGAGCTACAGACTTATTTATCTTCCTCTCTCTTCTCTCGTCATTCTCGTCCTGATGATGAGTCCGGTTTGTGACTCAAAATGTACCAGACATCAGTAGTGACCCTGTATGGGAGGGATATTTGGAACGAGTGTCATTTACTCGAAAAGACTAGAATTAAAATTTAGAGAAGAGCTGTAGACTTATTTATCTTCCTCTCTCCTCTCACGTCATTCTTGTCCTGATGATGAGTCTTGTTTGTGACTCAAAACATACCAAACATCTGTAGTGACCCTACACGGAAGGGATACTTGGAACGAGTGTCGTTTATTTGAAAAGACCAA
The DNA here is from genome assembly GCA_031772625.1 of Pinus tabuliformis. NCBI lineage: Eukaryota > Viridiplantae > Streptophyta > Pinopsida > Pinales > Pinaceae > Pinus > Pinus tabuliformis. The sequence continues at coordinate 150,260,827 of CM062814.1, forward strand.
AAATTGAGAGAAGAGCTGCGGACTTATTTATCTTCCTCTCTCTTCTCTCGTCAATCTCGCCCTGATGATGAGTCCTGTTTGTGACTCGAAACGTAGATGTAATATTCGTAATTAGCCATGGCTAATTAGAATATTCGATTTTGCTCAATTTTGCCTTCTATAATTATTTATAAATAAAAAGGTGAGGAAAGGGGGACATAACTCACTTTTAGAATAAAGTCACTCCCTAGTAGCACAACGTTGTGACTTAAAGGGGAGCCAAGGGGGGCCAGAGGATTACGTAGAGAAGGGGCCCACACAGACACTTGGAGGGACTGCGCAGATGGAGAGGAGCACGTGGCAAGAGATGGCTACGTTGGAGGAGGTGGGCCTTAGGGTTTTGAGAAATGCCAATGCTATAAAGGAGAGAGGAGCCTCCTCATTTTGGCATTCGATTATGTTGCATTTGAGCTAGTCACTTCGACTTAGAGCATGCTGGCTATTTAGCTTGTCTGCAACACTGTTTAGTGCATCGAGTGTCTCCATTCGAAGATCTCACCCTTAGCCCCGGGGGACTTCGAGTGCCTTCTCGGGCAAGGTAGTTTCATTAGTCTTTTGCAGGAGGATCGATTTTGGAGTTGAGGAGGAACTGGGCATTGTGATGACTGCACAGTCTTGAGGGAGGAAGACGCAGTTCCTTTTGGTAGGAAGTTCCGGATTGGGGTTTGTGGAGGATTTGAGCTGGGAGATTGAGTAAGGGATTCACCCTTGCATATTGGAGGATTTTGGCAAAGTCTCGGGCAGAGTTCTTGGGGATTTTCTTCAGTGGCAGCGCAGAGCATTGAGGGACAGCGCAGATCCCCAAGGGGGTGATTTTCGGGGGTCAGCTATTTCAGAAAAGCTATCTGGGTTTTTCTGGGTTTATTGAGCAGAGGCTGATTCCAAAGTTTCATCATTTTCTGAGGAGGGGAGCAGCCCCAAATCCTCATTTGATTCTAGCAGTAACAGCAACACAACAATTCTCCGGCAGCTTGGACGTAGTTCAGAGAGGGGCTATTTCTTTACCGTTCTGAGTGTATTTCTTCACTTGCCTTGTGCAAGTCGAGGTGCTATCTTTCTGATCACCTCTTGTACTCTGTCCATTACTCAGTATAATAAAATGGCTTAGCATTTCTCTCTGTATTTCTTGAGTATCTGCTTATATTCTATGTATACATTATTGTATGTTGCACTGCTATTATTTTTATCACGTTGAGCTTCCCAGCCACTATACCACTTGTGTGTTTTTTTGGTTGGAGTTTGCTTGGGTTTGAGGGATATCCCTGAAAGGGGATATTACAGTGGTATCAGAGCATAGATCTGGCTCAGCCTGTGGCACTAGCAGTCTATGACACCGAGGGAGAAGCCCTACATCTGTTACAGAGGTAGGAAATACAGAGACATTGAGCGTAGGTTGGAGAACACCTACGGCGAGGGAGACTGTGTTCGGGTGGTGGACATAGAACAGGAGGAGCCAGTGGTGAACACAGAACAGGAGGAGCTTGTGGTGGACGCAGAGCAGGAGGATCCTATAGCAGATGAGGACGGAAAGAGATTTGCGGACATGCTCCTCAAATCAGTGCAGGATCTGTCGAGGCAGATCGAGGTGATGGGGCAGAGATTCACTACAGTGGAGGCTAGACAGCGTGAGAACCCATGGGTTTTCCAGGTTGGTGAGGGATTGGGTACATCCCACCATTTGCCAGAGCAGGGTGCCGCTCAGCGTGATACTACTCCGTAGATGGCCTCACATGCACCTACACGCTCTACCATGCCCACTTTCTTAGGAGCAGACACGGGGGCCAGAGCCCAGCAGGAGGCAGAGCCCGGTCATATGGGCGATTATTTTGCAGAGTACCAGGCCTATGGGTAGGAGTTCAGGGATGCTCTCTCATTCAGAGACTTTGTTCAGCTCCAACGGGATAGTAGACCCCGCGACCATCACAGAGGATACCGCATTATCATGATGGTGACACCCACCGCGCAGCTAGTAGATTCCACTTGCCTACATTTGATGGTTCATCAAACAGTTCGACAAAGTCTTGGGTGGAGAAGCTGGACATCTATTTCCAGCTTAACCAGATGTCGGAGACAGAGGCCATCAAGGTGGCGACATTACATTTGGATGGTGAGGCCCAGGATTGGTGGTTCCATGGGATGGTTACACTCGGACACTCCACAGTGACGACATATGCCGAGTTCACCAGGAGATTGATAGAGAGGTTTGACCGGAGGGATCCAGAGCAACACTTTGTTGAGTTGACGAGGCTCAAACAGACTGGGAGCCCAGAGACCTACATTGCAGATTTCTTGAGCGTTTCAGTGACGATGCCAGATCTATCTGCGTCACGGAGGATCTACATGTATGTTGAGGGGTTAGCAGAGCCACTTCGGGGTTTAGTCCGATCAACTAAACCAGCCACACTCCAGGATGCTATTAGCAGGATCCGGGACTTACAGGATGTCTTACCCAGGACTCGAACACCTTACCCCCAGAGACAGACTTTCCAGCCTAAGGGGAAGGATGTGAGGATTCTGCCTCCAAAGGGGAATCCAGGACGAGCACAGATTGACGATGATGCTAGGAGGGAGCTGAAGAAGCGGCTGTGCTTTACTTGTCAGGAGCTGTGGGCACCGGGACATAGATGTGCTGCTGGCAAAGCACATTTTATTGAGGCCTTCTCCGAGAGCAGCGAGGAAGAGGATGAGGAGGTTGATGTGGAGGCAGGAGATAGTCATGCCGTGCAGGGTCCTTCGCCACCTCCACCGCCAGCAGCAGGTGGTGCAACTTTTGCACCTACCGGAGGGGCCCTTGCAGCGTTGCGAGGAGTCCCCAAGTATTTGACGTAGGGGGGACAATACGTGGCCAGCGAGTATCGGTTTTGGTTGACAGTGGGGCAACCCACAACTTCATCGATGCACAGATGGTTGAGCGGAGAGGTATACAGATAGAGAGCTTCGATGGATTTTCAGTTTTGGTCCCAGGAGATCAGACCATGGTGTGTGCTCGTTATGTCCCAGAGTTATCAGTGACGATGGGCACCTACACACTGACTGACCATTTTTTCGTGGTCGATATTCCGGACACCAACATGATACTGGGTGTTCAGTGGCTTATCACTCTAGGGAAGGTCACGACAGATTGGAAGACCCTAGAGATGGAGTGGGATGATGAGAAGACAGGGAGGCATGAGAAGATACGGGGATAACACACATATCCACCTCAAACTGTTTCGGCTCCGTATGGAGGCAGTCTTCTGGAAGGGAGACGTAGAGTGGGCAGTGGAGCTGCGTGCATCCGAGGCAGGGACTACAGGGCAGACGGTACATCCAGAGATACAGTCCATACTTGACCAGTATGCCAGAGTGTTTCGAGAGATTCCGCCGGGACAGCCACTGGATTGGGGGTTTGAGCACACCATTGAGCTTGAGCAGGGCATACAGGCAGTGATTACTACCCCCTATAGGCATCCCAAGGCCTATCGGGATGAGATTGAGCGGGCCATTCAGGAGTTGCTGGCTCTTGGGCACATTTCGCTGAGCACGAGTCCTTTTGCTTCTTCCGTAGTGTTGGTGAAGAAGAAGGACGACACATTGAGGATGTGCATTGACTACAGGGCCCTGAACAAAAAGACACTAAAGAACAGGTACCCCATACCCAGGATCGATGAGTTGAGAGGAGCACAGTTCTTCTCAAAGATTGATTTGAGATCTGGGTACCATCAGATTCGCGTGAGGGAGCAGGACATTCCAAAGACCGCCTTCAGGTGTCACTATGGGCACTTTGAGTTTTTGGTGATGCCCTTTGGGCTAACCAATGCCCCAGCTACATTCCAGTCCTGCATGAATCACATCTTCCGCAGTCACTTGAAGAAGTTTGTGTTGGTATTCTTTGATGATATCCTCATTTACAGCAGGACTTGGGAGGAGCATCTCCAACACATCGAGACAGTGTTGCGCATCTTGGAGGAGCAGCAGTTCTATGCCAAGCTCTCCAAGTGTGAGTTTGGGTTGACGGAGATGTTGTACTTGGGACACATCATAGGGGTGGACGGAGTGAGAGTCCACGAGGAGAAGATCAGGGCCATCAGAGATTAGCCGGAGCCGAGGAACGTGATGGAACTTCGGGGATTCATTGGCATTTGTACTTACTACTGGAAGTTCGTCAAGAGTTTCTCACAGCTTGCTGCACCCCTGACAGATATGACGAGGAAGGGGGCATTCAGTTGGTTTGATACAACGCAGTGAGCCTTTGACAGGCTCAAGGAGGTTATGAGCAGCTGCCCAGTGCTTACATTGCCGGATTTTACGCAGCCGTTTGTTTTGGAGTGTGATGCGTCGGGAGAGGGGATTGGTGCAGTGTTGATGCAGGGAGGTCACCCTATAGCCTTTGAGAGCCAGAAGCTCCTTCCGCATGAGAGGTTGTATTCTATATACGACAAGGAGATGCTGGCCATCATGCATGCGTTGGCCAAATTCTGACAGTATTTAGTGGGTAACAGATTCAGGGTGAGGATGGATCACAACAGCCTCAGGTTCTTTTTGGAGCAGAAACAGCTACAGGAGAGGCAACAGAAGTGGATTAGTAAGATCCCAAGCATATGACTTTGACATTGAGTATGTCAAGGGTAAGAACAACGTGGTAGCAGATGCCCTTTCACGTAGACCAGCCATGTTGTCTCTTATGAGCTTGGACACAGACTGGAGGGCTCGACTCTTAGTAGAGTACTCCAAGGACAGATTTGCATGTGAGGTTTTGGATGGGCAGGTGGCAGATGATAGGTACAGGGTGGTCGATGAGATCATCTACTACAGGGACCAGATCTTCTTGACTGAGGGATCTCAGCTCAAGAAGAAGATACTTCAGGCATCACATGATTCACCATTGGCCGACCATCAGGGGTTTACCAAAACCTATAGGGCCATTAGAGAGAGGTTCTCATGGAAGGGCCTCAAGGAGGACATACTCCAGCATATCCGAGAGTGCGATGTTTGCCAGAGGAACAAGAGGGAGATGAGCCATCCCGCAGGATTATTGCCGCCTCTTCCCATTCCGAAGGGGAAATGGGAGTGTATTTCGATGGACTTCATCACAAGGTTGCCCATGGTACAGGGCAAGGATTGTATCCTTGTCGTCGTTGATCGACTGACAAAGTATGCACATTTTTTCTCCATATCCGCACACTACATAGTAGGGCAGGTGGCCGAGCTGTTCTTCAGAGAGGTCTTCAGGCTACATGGTCTTCCTAAGACCATCGTCAGTGACAAGTATAGCCGTTTCATGGGCGGGTTTTGGCAGGAGCTTTTCCGGTTGGTGGGGACGGAGTTGACACTGAGTACCAGTTATCACCCACAGACGGACGGACAGACAGAGATAGTTAACAAGTTGCTGGAGGGCTACTTGCGTAACTATTTCAGTGGGCAGCAACAAGCATGGTTGAAGTGGCTGCATCTGAGGGAGTACTACTACAACACTACACATCACATGTCCATTGGTATGTCGCCATTCTATGCTTTGTATGGATACCATCCTTTATCTTCTGCTGACGTGATGTTTGGTGATAGCAAGGCTCCGAGAGCTAAGATTTGGATCCAAGAGAGTTAGGATATTCTCCGAGCTCTCAAGGACAATATGGCTACAGCGCAGAACCAACAGAAGCTATATGCTGATAGGGGTTGGGTCGAGAGAGTTTGAGGTAGGGGACTTGGTCTACCTACGATTACAGCCATACCGACAGTCGTCACTAAAGCAGAAGGGCGCTGAAAAGTTCAAGCCCCACTTTTATGGGCCATACAAGGTGATACGCAGGATTGGATAGGTTGCGTATGAGTTGGAGCTGCCCCAAAGCAGCAAGATTCATAACGTTTTTCATGTATCATGCCTGAAGAAGGCATTGGGGTAGCAGGTGACAGTGACAGATGAGCTACCAACCACAGATGATGAGGGGCATTTGGTGTTGCAGCCAGAGGCTATTATTGATACCAGGGAGAGGCAGTTGCGGAGCAGGACGGTCCGGGAATTCTTGGTGAGGTGGAAGAATTTACCGAATGAGGATGCCACTTGGGAGAGTGAGAAAATTTTGCAGCATCCATCACTTTAGTTGCTTGAGGACAAGCAACATTTTGCCGGGGGAGACTGTAATATTCCTAATTAGCCATGGCTAATTAGAATATTCAATTTTGCTCAATTTTGCCTTCTATAGTTATTTATAAATAAAAGGTGAGGAAAGGGGGACATAACTCACTTTTAGAATAAAGTCACTCCTTAGTAGCACAATGTTGTGACTTAAAGTGGAGCCAAGGGGGGGCATAGGATTACGTAGAGAAGGGTCCCATGCAGACACTTGGAGGGACTGCGCAGATGGAGAGGAGCACGTGGCAAGAGATGGCTACGTTGGAGGAGGTGGGCCTTAGGGTTTTGAGAAAGGCTAATGCTATAAAGTAGAGAGGAGCCTCCTCATTTTGGCATTCGATTATGTTGCATTTGAGCTAGTCATAGAGCACACTGGCTGTTTAGCCTGTCTGCAGCACTGTTTAGTGCATCGAGTGTCTCCATTCGGAGATCGCACCCTTAGCCCGGGGGGACTTCGAGTGCCTGCTCGGGCAAGGTAGTTTCATCAGTCTTTTGCAGGAGGATCGATTTTGGAGTTGAGGAGGAACTAGGCATTGTGATGACTGTGCAGTCTTGAGGGAGGAAGACGTAGTTCCTTTTGGTAGGAAGTTCCGGATTGGGGTTTGTGGAGGATTTGAGCTGGGAGATTGAGTAAGGGATCCGCCCTTGCATATTGGAGGATTTTGGCAGAGTCTCGGGCAAAGTTCTTGGGGATTTTCTTCAGTGGCAGCGCAGAGCATTGAGGGACAACGCAGATCTCCAAGGGGGTGATTTTCGGGGGTCAGCTATTTCAGAAAATCTTTCTGGGTTTTTCTAGGTTTATTGAACAGACGTTGATTCCAAAGTTTCAGCATTTTCTGATGAGGGGAGCAGCCCCAAATCCTCACTTGATTCTAGCAATAGCAGCAACACAACAGTTCTTCGGCAGCTTGGACGCAGTTTAGAGAGGGGCCATTTCTTTACCGTTCTAAGTGTATTTCTTCACTTGCCTTGTGCAATTCGAGGTGATATTTTTCTGATCACCTCTTCTACTCTGTCCATTACTCAATATAATAAAATGGCTTAGCATTTCTCTCTGCATTTCTTGAGTATCTACTTATATTCTATGTATACATTATTGTATGTTGCACTGCTGTTATTTTTATCACGTTGAGCTTCCCGACCACTATACCACTTGTGTGCTTTTCTGGTTGGAGTTTGCTTGGGTTTGAGGGATATCCCTGAAAGGGGATATTACAGTAGACCTAAAAATGACAACCATGGATACATTTCCGGGACATCATTCTTTAAATATTCACTACAGACATCTCCAAACATCAGTAAATACATAGTTGTATATGGTTATTTATGAGCGTTGGGAGCAATATTTGTCCAAATTGAGATCCAGAAGAAGCTGGACAGTCCAGTTCAGAGATAAATGTAACCAGAGGGGTTTGATGTTGTTTTGAATCATATTTGATGGTCAAAACCTCTTATGTTTATTTTGAAGGTTTATGAGCATGTTGCAGGTGTTTTAGATACATGAAGTAAATAGGTTTCGATGAAGGGTTTGAATGACCAGATCGATGCAGAAAATGGGCAACAATATGACAACCAACAAGAGTGATTGATATGACCATTTTTGTGCAAGTTGAATAGTAGTACAATGGTTGTAGGTTGTATGGCAGTATAGTGGTTGCAGGTTATGTGGCAGATAATGATTAGTACAGTGGCAATGTTTATGGCAATAGGTTATGATTACAATTTGTGACAATCCCTTTATATGAAGATATAGTGATATATGATGATAGTGAATCTAGTTTGAAAATGAGATGAAATAGATGCCCACAAGGAAGTTAAAGAAGGAGGTTGGAGCTTCAATTAGGTTTGAGCCTCAATCAGGGTGTATTCATTCTTGAGGTTGGAGCCTCAATTGGGTTGTAACCTACAGTGAGCAACTGTTTGTATCTTCGAGGTTGGTGCCTTAATCAGGTTGTAGCCTTCCGCAAGTGGCAGCTTGCATATTTTGGGGGTAGTTGCCTCCTGTAGGTTGAGGCCAACAAATTTATGTAAAGAATTGAAGACTGAGCTGAAGAAGAGTTGGTGGTTTTCTCCCATTTGGGTTTCCACCTAAAAATTTGTCTCCTTGTGTTGTTTCTAGTTATGCTGATTATGTGATGATAAATATAATATTTATGATCATCGCTAAATAAATATATGATTAATTGAGATTGAGAAATTGTAAAATTGACCTCACACTGATTCATCCCCCTCCTCTTAGTGTGATTTTTGGGCCAACAACTAGAATCAGAGCAGGTGCCTTCAAGAACAACTAACTACTAGAAGGTCGAAGATCAAGAAGAAATGACCACTACCAGAGCAGTGGGAAAGTTCGCTATGTTTGATGAACCAATTATGCATTCTGGAAGATGAAGATGGGGACATATTTCATCTCTTTGGGAGCAGAAGTTTGGGAAATTGTGAATATGGAATATAAAGTCCCCAATGCTATTCCAACATATGCAGCAGAGAAGGCAGTTTACGCATATGATGCACAAGCTAAGCTTGCTATCTTAACTGGTTTGGTAGAATCTAAATTTGTCAAAGGAATGTAGTGAAAGCCAGCTCGTGAGGTATGGAATAAGCTTCAAACTTATTATGAAGGGGATAAGAAAGTTAAAGAAGTTAGGTTGCAAGAACCTAGGGGGCAATTTAAAAGCTTGAAGATGGAAGATGATGAGGATATTGCTTCGTATTTAGTCAACTCTTGGTGAAGATGTCTCTGATAGTTATGTTGTTCGAAAAGTTTTGAGATCACTCCCATCAAGATTAAATCCTAAAGTCTTAGCCCTTGAGGAACTAACAGAAGTTGACAAAATGACAGTAGATCAACTCCATGGAACTCTTTTCGCATATGAGTTGAGAATCAAGGAAGACAATTTAGGAGTTAAGGAAGCAACTTTCAAGGCAGCAAAAGAAGAGAAAAAGAAAAAGGATCAAGAAGACTCAAATTTTGATGAAGAAGAAGCCAAGTTTGTTTGAAAGCTCAAGAGAGGAACCGACAAGTTTAAAGGTAAGCTTCCTTTCAAATGTTTTGAATTTGGAAGAATTGGTCATTATGCATCTAAATGCCCTTATGCGAAGATGAATGAAAGTGATGATGAATTGAATTTCAAACCCAAGTATCAAAAGAAGAAGCAAACAAGAAAGAAAAAGAACTTTTACTCAAAGGAGCAAAGTGATAGTGAAAGCAATGCAAGCGCGACCGATGAAGAAAGGAATGAAATACTATTCATAGCTGAGGTTGAAGAACTCGAAGCAGAAGTGGATCTTGAAGGAGAACTTAAAAGTGCATTAAAGGAAATCAGGATTCTCAGGAAAAGAGAAAGTCAATTGATGCAACAACTTCAAGACAAGAGTCTAAATGAAGACATTGTTGTTGCTCTCAAAGTTGAACTAGAAGAAGCAAAAAGGGTAAAGGAATTTATGTCAGAACAACTAAATGAGAAGGAACAAATATGTGAAAGATTGGAAGAGGAAGTTGTCCTCTTAAGAGAAGAATTGGAGCAACTTAATTCAAAGTTCAACAAGGGGATTGAATCCCTAGATCATATTCTCAGCATGCAGAGGTCTCCTCTTATCAAGACAGGTCTTGGTTATCAAGAATGTGAGGCATTCAAAAACAATGGTCCCCCAAGCTCATCAAATGAAAGACATCCCAAGAAGATTGATTAGACTTTTATAGCATCAAGTAACAACTCACTTGAAGATCCAAAGCAAGAAGACACTAGGCTAAGCATGTTCACTTTAATGACTCTCAAAGCAATTATGGGAAAGAGCAGAATGCAAGGAATTTGAATGAAGAGAAAGGATACACAAATAGAAATGATGCAGGAAAGACAATGAACAAGGTTCATCACAAAGCATCCACAAGAAATAATGGAACAATTGTTGGAAATCAAGAATTTGGCTCATGCAAGGGTTGAATAAGAAGGAAACATCACTCCTCCTAGAAGCATTCTTAAAAGATCAAGATTTCCTTCTTTGCCCATGTATTAAAGTAAGTTTCTTGGTTATTGTTTCTCATGTACAAAGTTTGGACACAAAGTGCAGGATTGCTGGACCAATGACATGGTCAATTATAGAGGATATGATCAAGTACCTAGATGGAGACATCGACCAAATTAAGAGATTGCCTTAGACATATTAGCAAGTGTTGAAGCCCGATGTAGAATGTCACATATGTCACAATGAAGGCTATATAGCATGAGATTGCAGACTTAATTTTGGATGGTACAACAAAGAAGATTTCCTATCAGTGCTGAAAGATGGAGAAGAGGTCAAGGAGGATCTCGAATAGGTCTGATTTCTCAGATCTAATTCTTTGAAGAAAGCTTCTTCAAGATTATTCTTATCAAATCAAACTTGAAGAAGCAATTACTGTATCAAGGAAGTATGTGGACTATGTTTTGATGGTGATACCTTAGATGTAAAAAGAATGCAGGCATACAGTAGGTTCCTATAGATAGAGAAAAGAGAATAATCTCAGGGGGAGAATAGGAATAGTCATATTCAAGCAATGGAAGTATGATCTCATGGGTAGTATAGGCACAAGAATACAAGGAATATTATCTCAAGAGGAGAACTGGAATAGTCACTAACGGGCAGCGACGACATGGTCTTAGGGGGAGACTATATGTTAGAAAGGAGCATGGTTCAGTCAGGTGCACAGGTCATCCAGGCACATGTATTCATATAGGATCATCAGATTATCAACTTTCTATTGATATCCGTGACCCTTTACCATTATGTCAAAGGGGAGAAATTGCAGACATTGATGTAAAGAGGATAGATTGCCGGACATTGATGTAACAGGGAGAGATTCTAGGCATTACATTTTAGCAGTGAAAGATTGCAACACTTCACTTGTACGAGGAGCTGTTGATTTTCTTTGACAATAAATGACCATCAATGTCTCGGGGTGTTGCCATCAATGACAAAGGGGGAAATTGTTGCACATAGTGTTTTCATTGATGACAACAAGATGTCATTGATGTCAAAGGGGATATATAGGACAACAACCGCAGGACCGTCCTTGATGATCAAAGAAGCAATAGGACCTTTTGTGAAGCAATATGACCGCTGGACCTTTTGCAAGATCTCATTGCATGAAGATATGGGTACTTGAAGTTATTCAAGTTTTTGATGAATTTATGATACTCAAAAGATTCTACAAACAACATAGTTGCGGAGAGCTCGTCGATACCTTTCCAACTGTATATTTTGCTTAGCAAAACTCCTCCCAGATGAGAAGTTATGGCTAGTTGAAAATCAACGTTAGTTTGGGACAAATTGCAAGGGCAAGCTATAGGGTCTGTTACCAACCATTTTGTGGGTGATATCCCTAGGGGAATTTTTTTTCTCCATGATGGTCCTCAATCGGCAACCAACAACCCCTTGCAGCCACCAACTAGCTTGTTGTGCCATTTCTTCGCCACTTGAGTCAGCCATGTGGTCCCTCATCCATTTGTCATGATTGTATGTTTGAAGGTGGGCCTCCTAAACCTAAAGGTATGCCTAGTAATTTGGTAATTGATTATTTTAGTTTACTTATCATGGAAACTCTTGGGCATGGACTAATGGGGGGATTTGACGGAAAGAGTGGACTAGGTCTGTGCTCTTGTCCCCTAGATCTCTTTTAGGATGTTAACCTTGAACCCTAGTCCCATGGGATCTCTTTTACTAGCCTTTGGGCTTTTGGGATGGTATTACATGGGAAACCCCAATTTTGGATGCGTGGTCCCGATCCCCGATTCACATATATCACTCCCTTTCCGCTCATTATAACCCCTTTCATCACTTCTCCCACCTAGGTCCACATTCCTCCACTGGGTCCACATAGGGTCAACCACCCCCTCCCCTTGCCCACATCTTGGGTCGGGCTTGGAACGATGCCCCAGAGGTTGATGCAGCTAAAAAGAAAAGAAAAAGCATAATTGGCCACATTCAACAGGAAATTGTACCACAAAATGCAAAAGATGGCCGAACAAACACATTTAGCATGTGGGCAAAAGCCATTACATGAGCTCTTCCCCTTCCATGGCCATCACCTTGGTTCCTAGAGGCCTTAGATGAGTCTCTTTCATCATTCAGGAACCCATGATTGTCCCAACCCCTAGTGGGCGATGAATTGCCTCACCTTAAAAGGGGGTAACCATTGCTATACTTTGCACATCAGGCTCTCATTCCTTTCAGTTCCAAGCAATTAACCAAAGAAAATTATAAAAGGCAAAAGACATTCGAAGAAGGGTGGAAAAACCAAGGCTAGGGTAACTCATGTACCATGATTGCTCCCTCCTACACATTATTTACCCAAGTGTGGGCTTCCCTTTTATTAGCTACCCTTGTGCCATGGGATGTGACCCAGGTTGTTCCCCTTTGTCCCCTACTCCATTCCATCATTGTATCACATGCCACCACCATTTGACGGATGTACCATGAACATATCACCCCCTTTAGAAGCAGAAACCACCTAATAGGATGATTGGTTAACCCCTCTTGGAGCTTGGAGACATTAGCACATGCCAAAGCCCACTATGGAAGGGCATGCCATTATGAAGTGCCCACTTGTTTTCCATGGTTTGTAAACTCTTTTACTTGATTGCTTTAATGACTTGATATGTTGGAAGGTACGGGGATGCATTGGATCTTATGCAGGATTGCAGATGGTCTTCATTTTGGGTTTGGTCTCCCTATACGGGGTCTTAACCCTCTAGAGGGCTACATTGGCACATGTAGGGTGTGTGTAGAGAGCCATGGGCCTTCACAACAGTAGTTACCATTCCATGGATCCCTAGAGTCATTCAAAGATTGCTTATGGTTCACCTATTGGACGAGGAAGATGTACCTGGTTCACCATGCCCAACTGACCCCATAGTCACATTATGCACTTGGCAGATGACCAAGGACTTCTATGGTGATGTGGCATCACTGATACCATCATCCGAGCCCTTGTAGATGGTCTACAAGCATATTCGATTTGTTTGGAGATCTATGAGGTCATTTGTGTACCCCCACACCCACTTGGGAGCACCAAAGGTTTATTACATGGAGAACAAGGGGCCAACCCCTTGTCCATTGCATTGGGAGTCTTATTTCACATTTTGGTATCTATGGATTTCATTAGGCCTCCTCTAAGGCCCAATGACATGCATTATGGATCATTCGACCTCTTGAGCTGCTTATTCTTTTATTTTGAGCTAGTTTGGTGGGCTGTCACCAAAAGCTAGTTATAATGTACATTATTTTATTCTAGGGGCTCAATTAGGCCTTATTAGGCAAATCAAATTCATTTGGACATGTATAAATACAAGTGATGTGATTTCATTTTAACATCATCACTTGGATTGGATCATATCTTCTTGTGAGATTTTCTCTATCTTTTGAGGATGAGACTTCTTGGATGAATTTTGATGTTTGGTTATTCTTCTTTGTCTCGGAGCTTCTATGATGGGCATATCTTGGTGATTGGATATATTCTTCTTACATGTAAGTACTATGTTAATGCTATTTTGATTCTTTATTTTGCTGCATTCATGATATTGGGATTTTCGCTATTCTAGGGTTAATTTGCTGCTTTTCTTGGAACAAAATTGTGGAAATTAAATCTCTAAATAGTGTTGTATCATGATTGGGCCATGTTTGAATGGATGAATGTTCCTAGAGACATCCTTGTCTTGATGAGTCACCAAATATCGTTGAACGAAGTATAAATGACCTTGAGGCTACTTCCATTAAGCCTTAATGCCCAACGAAATTGTCTTTTAGGCCTCCTTGACAAGTGGAAATTAATCCAAACTCTAAATCTTCCATGACTCCATCTCTCCCAAAGGACAAAGCATTGGTCCTCCTCTGGTGGTCACTTTAAAGCTTATTTCTTTCACCTTCCCCTCTTTTTCTAGGCCTAGCCTACATAGCTCACCTAGGGCATCAATTATCTCACAATCTAGCCATCCAAATACTTAGATTTTTGCTCCAAAACTACGTTGGCTTGTCCTTAAGAAGCCCTCCAAATTTCATGAGATTTCGATGGTGGGATCTTGAGATATCGCAAGCCCTAGCTTGAAGACCAATTGTTGCTCTTGGTTTCCCTTAGGCTAGAAACCTCATTGGGATCCTTGCATTGCTTTTCATTGAAAATTCATTCCTTATCCATTTCCCCTCCCTAATTAGGTCAGGTATATCGTTGGTTGCTAAATCCTATCCTCTTGACCTAACCTCGAGTCCACATGGTCCTGTGTGGTCCCATGCACTATCAAGGTTAATTCTTCAAAGATCACCTGGAACCAAAGTTTCCACAAAAATTCTAGGGCTTCGGGATCTCCTTTATAAGACACATATTCAAAACGTAACCCTTGAAATTCTCCCCAAGCCCTTCCTAGAGAGCCTTCCATCTTGTCTTCCAAGACAAGCAAGCCATAATCTTGAGCCTCTCTTGTGAATAGGCTTCTTGGATCACCCTTCATCCTATCTTTGATCTATTTATCTTCATGATTCTTATCATACCGGGTCTCCTCCCATCGGTGAAAGCTCGTAAAACAAGGTTAGTTGGGAGCGGGAGTGGGAGTGACATATTCAGAAGCTCCCGGTTTGGGAGTGATTTGGGGAGCGACTTTTTTATATAATATATATTCTTTATATTTTGTTACATATATGTCAACAAAAGCATGTAAAATGATGAATTAGATATAAAAAACATAAAAACATAGATTGAACCATATAACAACAATCATCTAGAAGTTATAATCTTCATCAACCACGTCCACAAGTTAGTAACATACAACATACTAAGTCTCATGATTCATCATTCTTAAAGTTTCAAGCTTTCAAAACTCAATATATAACATTTATCATAATTGATCACCAAAGTTGTACTTGCAAGCTAAGTGTAACCATTACAACAAAGAATATCTAACATGAAATGAAATGAAATGAAACAACTTTCAACTTTCAACTTTCACGAAGCATCATATTCATAATTCATTACAAATGAGTTATAATTGCCAACTTCAATCTTCAAACTTAAATTGTCATATATTGATAATTGTTTACAAAAAATATCATAATAAATATGAAAGAGTCAACAGTTATTAAAACTACTAGAAACTAGAAAAGGCAAGTAAATCTATTATTTACAGCTTCCTCTTGCCACAAGAAATGTCTAATGTTTGAGTAGGTCGTGGTGGTCTTCTAGGAGTCTCCTCCTGCATAGTCGCACGGCCAGAACCAGAAGGCACATGCCCTCCACATGAGGATGTAGATGGAGGCGGTGTCAACAAAGGAACAATACTTGGAACTCGAGCACTGACACTGCTATTGGATGGTGGGGGTGGCATGGTTGTTGTTGCTTCATCATCATCTCTCATAAGTTTTGCTTCTTCCAATTCTTCAAGATGTATAGTGCCATCCTCCAAATTATCGTCCTTTGGGTCGTTGTCCCAAATTTTATATGTAGGATCCTCATATGCTCGATCACAATAATGACTCAACAACCTCAAGTTGTAGTGCATATAAACCAAGCTTTCTGCCCGTTTTTCATTGAGTTTGTTTCTTCTCACATTATGTATGGAGTTGTAGGTGCTCCAACACCTCTCCACAGAAGAAGTATTTACAACCCGTGAGAGATTTTTTTTTGCCAATTTTGGCAAAAGTCCCATGCTGCCATATGCTTCCACCATGTGAGAGCATCAAATCTGTCTCTATCTTCCATTGCATGCAAAGAACCAAACAAACTAGTGCAATTGAAGTATCTGCCTAATTCAAGACGCAGATTAACATACTCCTCCTTGTCAGGTACCAACTTGTCTAATGCTTGCATATATCCTGTAGATACCTTTGGATCTGTATGGGGTTTGATCCTAACCCCACCCCCAGGTGCAGGTTGGCCCAACCAAGATGGAGAGTAGTATTTTGGCATAAGGATATATGCCAAGGCATGTAGTGGAACATTAAGTTTATTCCACCGTGTACACACACAATTGTGAATTAGTGTATACAAGTTGGGATCATCTTCCTGAACAATATCTTTTATTTGCCCCAACATGGTATCCATCTGCTCATACACCTCCCCAATCACTAGTTTATATGTATTTGCAAAACGAATCATGTTATAAATGGGCTTGGTGAATTCTAATACTTGCCTCACACGTGCCCAAAACCATAGTTTTCAAAACCGGCCTTGCTAACCGGTTACCGGTCTAACCGGCTAGTTAGCAGGCCCACCGGTCGAAACCGGCCAAAAAACCCGGTCAGGCCAGTCATTTCTCCTTTTTTTGCCCTAAACCGGTCCTAACCGGCCGGTTTAGGATGGAACCGGCCGGTTTGTATCAAACCGGCCGGTTCCGTCCTAAACCGGCCGGTTAGGAGGCACGCCCACCGTTTTCAGAGACTGTTTTAAAAACACTGCTGTAGAGTCATTGATTGTGGGTTTTCAGAGACTGTGGCCTATTTGCTGAAGTGTATGGGTTGCTTGCTGGGGGGCTGGTTATCTCTGTGCATATTCTAGAACAACGTGCCACTCACTGAGGTAAAATTGTGCCTTATCTGCTAGCTGGAGGTTTGCTGATATATTTGCAAGCCTGAAGTGGGAGTGTCGTTACCATTGTTGAAGGGAAACAACTATAAATAGACCCTTGCAAATCAAATCAAAGAAACGAAATACTTTGGAAGTGAGTGATTCTCCATGATCACGAAAAGACTGGCCTGCATACTTATTTTGTGACTAATATTTATCTAGTAGTGGGCTGAGTTGTTGGTTTCTTCCTAGAGTTGGTGTTACTCATTGTTTGCTGAGCTTTGGAGCTGTGTATACCTTGAGGAGAGGCTGGACCTGCATGTTACTTCAAAGTTCAGATAGAGGTTTGCCATCACTTTGCCAGAAAAGAGCTACTGTCATATTCTCTTAGACTTGACCAGGTTCCCTCATTACCTTACTCTGTACATCTTTGAAGGTGGGTATAATGACTGTGCAATATTCCAGTATGTAGTTAAAACTTAATACACATTATTTCTACTTCGGTTAAAATTTTAAATACTTTGTCAATTTTGCTAGTTGGAGTTCATTTCTACACACTGAGTATTATATATGTTATGCTGAGACAAACAAGCCCCAACTTGTCTACAACATTATGTTCTCCACATAAATCTTCCATTGGAAGAAACATCCAAACTCAAGTGAAACTTGCAATATCGCCTACAACATATTGCAAATAATTGTTTGAGAAAATTACACAGAGAACAAATCCACTCCTAAGAGCTGTTTTTATAACTTTATCTATTCACTGGTATGTTCATAATCATCATTTGGCTAGAGGAACATTTGCACAAAGTCTATGGGTTATTAAAGCCATTGAATTGTATAACAAAGTGAGGATACAGCTATGCCTTGATATCATAGTAGAGTGCATACATCTTGTTTATTGTTGGTCTGGGATGTGTTAAATTTGTTCAAATGGAGTTTTTAAGACACTTCTTAAATCAACCTAACAGAGCAGTAGTTGATTGCAATGATTCTATGAGGCAAAACAACAAACCTTTCTATGATATGTATTGCACTTGGTGCCATTTTGATATATTCACCTTTACATGGTATATAAATGAGCAAACTTTGCATATTTTGTCTCTATTGGCTTGGAATCATGGTTTTAAATCTTAAAAATAGTTTGTTTCATTAAAAAATAATTATTTAATGTATTTTTTTAAAACCAGTTCGTTTAGACCAATCCAGTCCCGGTTAGACAGGTTCCGATTTGTAAACCGGTTCATTAGGTGGATCGGTCCAGTCACCGGTTCCGGTTTTTAAAACACTGCCCAAAACAGACCATCAAGAGTGGTCTGCTCCACTTGTTCAAAACCTTGCTTGTCAGTTGCATTTGTAGCCGTGTCCTTTAATACCTGCCAGTGTGGACTTGATACCATGCTAGCCAATGAATTTCTTACCTTCAAAAGGTGCCTAAAGGTGAGTTAATAGGCAACAAATCTAGTCTTCGCAATCTTCAACAACTCCAATCTTGAGTGACTGCGGAAAAGCCCATGGGTATTGCTATGATTTGTTATAAATTTTATCATTTGTTTGCCTCTCTTGTACAAATCACCAATCCATTTGTATTGTTGGTTTTTGTTCTTTATAATATCATGCATCAAAAGATTCATTGTGTGAACCAAACACCCATACCAAAATATGTTGAGGTATTTATCCTCAGTAATTGCTCCCGCTGCCTTACAATTAGCAACATTACCATTGATGACTTGGATGACATTGTATGGCCCAATACGTTCAATTGTTTCAAGTAATGGTTCTGCGATGTTGATGCCGGTCTTGAACTTCTCTAAGTTATCATATGCTGAAAGAAAGATGGCACCACTAACAGACACATCAAGAACACTTATCAATGGCTTGCCTTTTACATTTGTCCATCCATCAGATATAATGGACACCCCATGCTCAGTCCAAGAATTTGTCATTCTACTCAAAGAATGTGATGTTGAAATTTGATGACTAAAAAAAAGTTTTCTGCAATCCCAACCCGGTTTTAATTTCACCTTATCACTCCCATTCAGTTAAATGCCCTTTCCCATAAACATACATTCAACATATAGAATTTTGGAAATGAATTTTCAGATTAAAACACATGGGACTGTCAACACATGCTGAAAATAAATATGGACATAACCAGACCAACAACACACATAAAAATACACAGAGATTTTTGGTCAACTTAGACCTTGGCAAAACCCCTTCAATTCTCTTCGGGGAAAACTTGTTAGAGAGCTCTTCAAATTTATTTATCTTTTAAGTTCAGGGAAAATACATTTGCAGAAAAAACAAAACAGCAAAATAAAACTTATCTCTTCAGCCCAAAACTCCTTGAAAACTGTGCCCACTTTGCCTCGATTTCCGTGCTCACTTGAAGCTGAAAATATGTACTATATGGATATGACTCTATGGACTTTGTATGAATTGTACAGATTTTTGTATTGTTGTACGAATTTTTTTTTCATTTTTTTTCAAAAACTTCTCTTGAACGGCGTGCATCTCACAACATTCAGCGCTGTTTGTACTGTACCTTCTGCTGTCTTCTATGCCTCTATTTCCATGACCATCTTTGCCCGGAAATCACTCCTTCAGCTTGATACAACAAATTTCTCCTTCAAAACTTTTCTCTAGCTCTCAGCGTCCTTTCTCCAATTTGCTCATGAAGAATGAATGCAGTCTCTCTTTTCTTTTGCCCCTTTTGTTTCCCTAAATGACTTTTGGGCAACCCTAAGATCTAATGGCTCAGATTTATTTAGATTAAGGGATGAGAATAAATGTGCATTTAATTCTCACTTTCTATTTTTTAACTCACCCATTAAATAAAGTACCCACATTGTACTTTATGTCTAAAGTCACTTTTCACTGTATAATTTAACATTGACTTTACCACTTATAAAGTCACACTTAAGAAAATAATTATTTTGGACACTTTTTCCTAGGTAGAGACTAACCCATGGGAAACCACTTGTCCAAGGTACATTAAAAATCAACATGTGATATTTTTTCTTTTTCATGATCAAATCCAACGGTTCTAGCCTTGTCATACCCAAGGCTCTTGTATCCTTTGGGGGCATCATTTATGGTAGAAACTATTTCATGCCAATAAGGTGAGCGAAGAACATCGAATGGTATCCCACATGCATAGAGAAACCGGTAATTTTTTGAATCCACATCATTCATACACCCTTCGTTAAGGAAATCTGATATGGTTCTATGCCTTAAAGAGTTGTTTCTTCCTGTGTCTCCATATCCACTGCCATGGGAGGATGCTGAAGGAGTTCTTTGTGCATGTTGATGTGAAGAAACCCCTTGATTTTTTAGATTTGTATTGGGCTTCCTCCTCTTCCTTTATGTATTTTGCTCTATCTGTTGCTGACACACTTACACAAGTTTTGATTCCTATTGGTTTGTCATCATCCCATGGCCTTTTCCCACAGAGGTGCCTTCTGGCACAGGTGTATGAACCTGTGTAAGTTTTGTTGCAATGGGGGCATGCAAATTTAGTGGTTCCACCCCCTTCCCCTCCTTCAGGCCTAGAAACATATTTCCACAATGGGGTTTGGTCTTGTTTAGTTTTTGGGGCCTCATCATGTTCACTCTCTTCCTCCTCACCAAGGTACTCCTCTCCAGGGTTTTCATCAAATCCACTATAACCCACTTCTTCATCCTCTTCTTCATCATGATCAACCCTCCTTCTACTCTCCAACACCATAATAACCAAAAAAGGAACCAAGAAGAAGAAAATGCCAAGCCATATAACCATGATGTTTGAAGTTTTGAGGCTGCAAAAAAATGGAGGAATGGGAATGCGAAATAGATATTTTTTATTTATTTATTTAGCAATGAACATAAAAATAAAAATGCTAGATTAGAGTGTAGATCCTACCTCTTTGGCCTTCAATCCAAAGCTCCAATCTCCCTTGCAAGCTCCTCAATCTCCTCCAAGCTCCTCTCTCTTGCTCCTCTTGCTCTCTCCAATGGATGAAATTGTGAATAATGGGAGGGGAGAGGGTCTTTTTATCCTTTCCTCCTCCCCTTTCATCTCCCTCTCCACCACTGACTGTCACCCCTCTCTCGGCCATGCAACCTCCTTTTCTAGCATAGGTGGGAGTGGTCAAGGAATGATCTCTCCCCTAATTGCGCCCTAAAAACCAAGGAGTGTTTTTTTTTTTAAGGGAGGGCGCTCCTGATTAGCTTTCAAGAGGAGCATGAATTGGGAGCGAGTTCGTGGAAGGGGGGGGGTGCTCCCCCGCAACCCTGTCGTAAAGAGTAGGGAGCTTTAGTTCAGGTGACAGTGGGCTATTGTGCCATTGTTTCCCTTGACCTAGTAATTGTCCCTTTAGGATTCCCTCCTAGGACCCTTGCTAGTTTGAGCGGTAACATTTTGGCACCGTTGCCAGGGACACGAGACGTGTGTTTTGCTCCCCGTACAACATTATGACATATCATTATTGGCGGCTCCATTAAAAGAACGAAGCCCTGGTTCTTCATTGAACTTCAAAATCAATGCTTGTAGGGTGAAGTATGCATTTGTTAAGGCAATTTTAGTTCACCCTGACGACTCCCATGATATCACTATATAAAGATCAATGGCTTCTAAAAATCTTCATGAGTGGTTTCCTGCTTTGGATATCACATGGGTTCTAGGATACCCAAATGGCCTGGATTGGAAGTTTATGCAAAATATGCCACAATTCAAGGGTGATCCATCCACAACATTGGACCACATAGCAAAACTTATGAAGCATGCTTTCGAAGTTAATGTGGTTCATCTAGACAACCTCGTGGAGTTATTTATTGCTTCTATTGAATACAAGCACCGAGGTTGGCTTAACTCGTGTGAGCCTAAAAGCATTTCATCATTTATCAAGTTGCTCAACAAATTCATAGAGTATAAGGGACCCAAATTCCAATCTAATGAAGCTGCTTGTGAAAGCCTAGAGGAAGCCCTCCGAAGGGAAGGTCTCATTAGTCAAGATGAAGAAGTTGGAGATAACCTTGAGGATCTTAGTGATGAGCAGGAAGATGAGTCCTCATTAGGTCCACATAATGAACAAGAAAGCACAGGTGTTGGGAAGGATGAGTTTATGGAAAGTGAAATTGAGACCAACCTTACCTTTCTCAAGGATATTACTCCCGATGACTCCTCTTTTGAGAACCTTGAGAAAGATGATCCCATTAGCCCCTTGGAAGATGACATTGGAGATTACTTCCACATTGAAAAGGAGAAGTGGGAAATCATTGGTCCTCAATTTGACTGTGCTCCCATTTATGACACCGACAAGGAGGATGAGGTTGAGAGTGGTCCTCCCTTTCTCCCAGGCATTATTTATGAGGACACATCCATCGATACCCTTGGGAAGGAGAATTATCATTTTCCCTTGCATGAAAAGGAGTAGTTGGAGATGATTAACTCTCCTTTTTGGGAAGACCCTATCTTTGGCAACAACAATGATAGGATTGATAAGGCCCTTGCTCATACCTACCTTCCTTATGATTCTGGGAGTATATTCAAATCACTTGAGCCTCTAGAGTTGGATTTTCAGGAAAAGGATCTCGTTGAGACTTCACCTTCCCCTTTTCCCTTTTCTATTGTTCATCATCTTGAGTCTTCATCAAGTGATTCCCTCACCCCTTGTCATACGATCTCAAGTGACCGTGAGCCCTTTCCCCTTCCAAGTATAGTGTCGAGGAAGAGCCCCTCATTGATTATACTTTACCTCCTTGGACACACCCTCAGGGTTTTGATCACTCCATGACCTCCCCTCTCCAATGTAACCATCACCTTGAGCAACCTATTTGTTGCACTCCTTTCCCTCACCCTTCGTTCCCCTCTCATCACAACCTTGTGGCATCTACAAAGCATAATATTATAAATAATGATTGTGATAGGGAGTTCTTGAGAGTAATCTTCCATTCCACCATTGTGTACTTAGAGGGAAAGCCCCACACTTCTAGATTGACCTATTCTCCTTCTCCTAGGGTTTCCTTTTACCTCCAATGGAGATCACATTTTCCCACCTCCCACCCACTTCATCCTCCATGTGATTGTGTCCGCATTCGCTTTGGGATTTTCTATGAGTAATCATACTGGCAGGCATATGTATATTGATATGATGATATGTTGGTTGCACTGGCTTTATGATTACACTTAGTATTGGCCTTACTATATGTTAGGGTAGGATGCATTGCATGCTCATTTCCTCATTAGAACTAACATCATATGATATTTCTCATGGTAGAGTAGTTGCTTTTAGATAAAATTTGCATATTTATTTTTCTGTTGATTTTACAGCTTAACACTAAGACACCATAGAAACATGCTGCCCCATGGGTTTAGTCTTTGATATGCGTAGGTAACAGGTCTACGGTGACCAAGAGATTGCTGGTGTTCTCATGACACTGAGACACCATAGAAACATGCTGCCCCGTGGGTTTAGTCTTTTGATATGTGTAGGTAACAGGTCTACGGTGACCAAGAGATTGCTGGTGTTCTCATGACCTCCTGTTCGGAGTAGCTTTGCCCACTTTTCGGAGAGATCATGTCCCAGTTGGAGCCAAATGTTACCCACCATTTTGTGGGTGATATCCCTATCGTAAATTTTCTTCTCCATGATGGTCCTCAGTTGGCAACCAACAACCCTTTGCAACCACCAACTAGCTTGTTGTGTCATTTCTTCGCCTCCTGAGCCAGCCATGTGGTCCCTCATCTATCTGTTATGATCATATGTTTGAAGGTGGGCTCCCAAACCTAAAGGTATGCCTTGTCATTTGGTAATTGAGTATTTTAGTCTACTCATCATGGAAACTCTTGGGCATGGACTAATGGGGGGATTTAGCGGAAAGAGTGGACTAGGTCTGTGCTCTTGTCCCCTAGATCTCTTTTAGGATGTTAACCTTGAACCCTAGTCCCGTGGGATCTCTTTTACGGTCTCTGGGCTTCTGGGATGGTATTACATGGGAAACCCCAATTTTGGATGCGTGGTCCTGATCCCGATTCACATATATCACTCCCCTTTTGCTCATTATAACCCCTTTCATCACTTCTCCCACCTGGGTCCACATTCCTCCACTGGGTCCACATAGGGTCAACCATCCCCTCCCTTGCCCACATCTTGGGTCGGGCCTGGAATGATGCCCCGGAGGTTGATGCAGCTAAAAAGAAAAGAAAAAGCATAATTGGCCACATTCAACAGGAAATTGTACCACAAAATGCAAAAGATGGCCGAGACAAACACATTTAGCACGTGGGCAAAAGCCATTACATGAGCTCTTCCCCTTCCATGGCCATCACCCTGGTTCCTAGAGGCCTTAGATGAGTCTCCTTCATCATTCAGGAACCCATGATTGTCCCAACCCTTGGTGGGCGATGAACTGCCTCACCTTAAAAGGGGGTATCCACTGCTATACTTTGCACATCATGCTCTCATTCCTTTGAGCCTTGAGCAGTTAACCAAAGAAAATCATAAAAGGCAAAAGACATTCAAAGAAGGGTGGAAAAATCAAGGCCAAGGTAACTCATGTACCACGATTGCTCCCTCCTACACATTATTTACCCAAGTGTGGTGCCTACCATTTATTAACTAACCCATGTGCCATGGGATGTGACCTAGGCT